>JACCGJ010011525.1:0-38489 GCA_013407085.1 Atriophallophorus winterbourni | reverse complement strand
GACGGCAAACAGCCAGAAACCGGTAGTGGAGTGTAAGGAATGGGGATGTGAGCAAAAAATTACTTTGGTTCTCTTACACATGCTTTGATGATCGGTGCCATTTTGCAGGTGATTCGTCGACGATTTTGTTGCTGCACTTGCCCCAGACGTTTCCGGAGAACCATCCGCAAGCTGTGTTCGCCCAGGGAAAGACAATACACCCCAACTTGGGAAGATGTAGGTCTAATGACTTGCTTATTACAATGGATTTGCAATATGCCAAACTGTTACCCTTCCCTTTTGGTTTTCAGTCCTGCACCCACTTGAAATTGCGAGCCTAACAAGTCGGAGATACAATCTTGAACAAACTTGACTCAACAGCAAGATTTATTTTGGTTCCATTTGTCATATTTTTCTTTCTTTTGGGTTCCGTTATGCTAACTTCAAGAATAATGATGTGGTGTATTATGAAATACAGAGGACATTTGTAAATTCGTCTTTTGTCCCTTGATAAGAGGAATTTCATTCTAGCACAAACAAGTTACTTGAATATCGAGCCTAACACCTAGTGCGGAGTACACAGGAAATCAGTTTATCTGCTTGATTGTCGATCATTACTTGAAGGTCAACACTTGATGGTTTTAGGTCATCCAAAAGCGTACTTCATCCGTTTTCGATTTCTACGGAGATGGTAAGTATTTCGCAGCCTTGACTAAGCTACTTATAGTTAACCTTCAAAATGTTCTTACGTAGAATACATCGGCGAGCTATTACAAATAGTAAGACTGAGAAGAGGCTTATAAAACCACAGAAGGCAGTTCCATTCAATTCAATTTTGATGGTTCAAAAAGCATGTAGCTTTACAAAAAACCACAGAATATTATGGGAACAACGAATAATATAACAAGCAAAAATGGGATATGGTTGCTTACTCAGCAGTTAAAGAATCAGGTAAAAATCCGAAGGTCAGAAATTGTTTTCGAATGGTAGAATGGCAAATATAAATACATGGTGTAATGATGTATAGTGTTCTTCGATGCACGAGTTTAGGGTCAAAAATGAATCAAGACTTCTATTGAAAATCTTCTGATTGTCAATAACATCTCGCTAGACACGGAGATTCATCAACGGATTGACAGAGCAGCGGTTGATTTGCCCCGATTAAACTCTCGTATTTTGGGTAACCGCAGGTTGACTATAAAGACAAAGATGATGGTATACAGCGCGTACGTACTAATTGCTTTACTGTATGGCAGTGAAACCTGGACCACTTACGCATGACACGAACGGAAGCTGAATGCTTTCCATCGATGAACCACCCCGCGTATATTGAACATATTGTGGATGGACAGAGTGACTAATGCTAAAGTGCTTTCAAAAGCTGGTCTACATAGCATGTTCACCCTATTACAACAGCGCCGCCTGTACTGGTTTGGTCATGTTTACAGAATGGAGAATGGTCGTATTTCGAATGATCTACTCTATGGTGAGTTGCAACTAGGAGGTCGACCATGGAGCAAACGATAAGTGACTAAGTCACGGCTGCGAAATACTTACGATCTCCGTAGAAATCGAAAACGGATGAAGTACGCTTTTGGATGACATAAAACCATCAAGTGGTGACCTTGAAGTAATGATCGACAATCGAGCAGATAAACTGATTTTCTGTATACTCCGCCCCATGTGTTAGGCTCGATAAACAAGTAACTTGTTTGTGCTAGAATGAAATTCCTCTTATCGAGGGACAAAAGACGAATTTACAAATGTCCTTTGTATTTCATAATACACTACATCATTATTCTTGAAGTTAGCATAACGGAACCCAAAAGAAGGAAAAATATTACAAATTGAACCAAAATAAATCTCGCTGTTGTGTTAAGTTTGTTCAAGATTGTATCTCCGACTTTCTGGGCTTTCAACTTCAAGTAGGTGCAGCACTGAAATCCAAAAGAGAAGGGTAACAGTTTGGCATATTGCAAATCCATCGTAATAAGCAAGTCATTGAAACCTACATCTTCCCAAGTTGGGGTGCATTGTCTTTCCCTGGGCGAACGCAGCTTGCGGATGGTTCTCCGGGAACGTCTGGGGTAAGTGCAGCAACAAAAAAGTCGACGAAACGGCTGCTAAATGGTACCGTTCATCAAAGCATGTGTAAGAGAACCAAAGTAATGTGTTGCTCACATCCCCATCCCTTACACTCCACTACCGGTTTCTGGCTAATTGCCGTCGTCTGGTGGAGACAGTAAGATCAGGTTCAGTGAGCCTTGAAACAATGGATAAATGGTAAACAAAGTTATACTTGTATGCCACTGTTATATAAGGTTCGTACAACGAACCACGATGTTCAGACACGGAATCACAAAGTGATTTTAGGTCAAGCACTGAAGGCGCTTATGGAAAACCAAAGTAATGTGTTGCTCACATCCCTATCCCTTACACTGCACTACCTGTTTCTGGCTGTTTGCCTTCTTCAGGTGGACAGAGTGAGATTAGGTTCAGTAACCCCTAATGAGAAATCCTATTGCCTTTTTGGCTCTCAGTCGAAGAGAACTAAACATACTGACCCCATCGTTCTACATATGGCCCCCACTCTGTAAACGAAAGCAATTTTCACCCTTAGAAGTTTTACCTAATTCTTGAACTGCTCAATAATCAACCAAATCCCCTTTTTAGTTGTCATATTATTCGTAATTTCCATATTGTTTCGTGATATTTTGTAGAGCTATATGCTTTTTAGACCATCAAAATTGAATTGAATTAAATTGCTAAAAACTCATTTGATACGGCAATTCAACATCAAGATTCCTTGGGGAAGATGATCAGGCAAGCATGCCACGAAACACGTCTTACCACTCTAACCTGGATCCACACTCAAGCATAAACAAAAACATTTGTAATAAATCAGCTTTATTCGTAAAAATTTCTGGCAAAAAATGGCCGAAAATTTATGATAATCAGAACGACAATCACTCCAAGAAGACAGCAACTGTACACTATGAGAGTCTTTGTCCAACTTGGTTGCTGGGTCATCTCGGGAGACTCGTCCCATTCGGCATGCCATTGGCCGTCTAATTGATCCGGATCGATATATATCTGGAATAATCAATAAGATTTTTTAATCTGATTGAAAACAGTATGGCGCGGATTTCAACAGCACGTGAGTTAGTGGAATAGAATGCATTGTGTATGATTTTTTATAGCTGAGAAATGCTGAAGGGTGTGTCGTTCTTACATTCATTGATCATTTACAAAATGGTGAAATGATAAGAATAAGAATAACGCTACATTTGTGATTCGATTATATCTTCTAATGAGATGATTGCAACCGTTCTTACAAACGACCGCTATGTTCCACCTTCTGGCTCAAAGCTTCGTAATTTCTACTGTGATTTTTAAGTAACTATTGATACGAAGCCTGTTGCACAATAAGTCTTACTCAACTTACTGAACGTAACACCAACGTAACGAACGCATGAAACTTATTCCTTTGATTAATTAGTCATTGTCATGAAAATGAAATGCAAAATTTTCATCTAATTCTCACAAGTCACTTACCACTGGTGATTCTTCGTAGTCTTCCGGCTCCTCGTAAATTGTTGCAAGTCTGCCCATTGCCACAATGAATGCCAATGTCCACCAACTCGAACACACTGGTCTTTGTTTTCACAGACATTTTATGCACTTTATCCGGATCTAATTTTGACCTCGAACGATGATTGGTCAATGGCAATAGGTCACAAGGTCGTGAAGACAAAGAATTCGTCTCTGAACTGAGGTCACGTGCGCGCTAATTACCTTGGGGCTCCGAACGACGTTTGGTCAACGCAAGGTCGTGTTCAGACTATGAATTCGTTTCTAAATTGAGGTCACATGCGCGCTTATCACTTAAATAACCTTTAAAAATTCGTGACTTACTGCTAACAGTTAGAGTCGGTCATTTTTCGTAATTACATGTTTAATAGCGCGTTCGTAACATTAGGGCAGATTTTTGAACGAATACTTGACTCGTTTGAATATGGCTAGATTTTTCTCAATGTCTCTCATTTTATCAAATGCGTTTGGAATGAAATGTGAATCATTTACCTCAATCGCATCGGCAAACGGAAGATAAAGCCTGTTGACTGGAATGCATGTCTTGCGAAAACGGAACTAATCGTAGAATCACTTGTAGAATCACAGTGATTCTCGGTCAAACGCTCAAAGCGATAATGAAAGACCGATGCCTACATCCTCGTTCCTTACACACCACTACCGTTTTCTGGCTGTTTGCCGTCATCAATTGGCGAATGTACGATCAGGTTCAGTGAGCCTTGGAACAGCGGTAATGTTGTAAACACTGTAATATTTGTATGACTCGCTGATCCTGATATTACTGTCACCAACTGATGACGGCAAAGAGCCAGAAACCAGTTGTGGCGAGTAAGTTCGGGAGATGGGAGAAACATATCGCTTTGGTCATCCATGAGCGCCTTGAGTGTTTGACCAGGAATCTCTGTGTGATTCTGTATTTCAACATAGTGGTTCCTTGTAAAAACCCTATTTGACAGCGGCATACAAGTATACCGTTGTTTAGCACTATACCACTGTTTCAAGGCTCACTGAAACGGATATTACTGTCGCCACGTGATGACGGCAAACAGCCAGAAACCGATAGTGGTGTGAAATTGATGGGGATGTGAGCACCACAATACATTCTATTTCATTTGTATTTAAGCTGTCCCATTCGCTTGGAAAAATGCTACCAGCAAACGCAATGTATTGCTTTGGTTTCATCCACTAAACTTACATTTCGGCCTCTTTGATGCAATCAGGTGGAGACAGTTACATAAGCTTCACTAAGCATTCGAGCAGTAAAAGAAGAAGAAAGTGAAAGCTTCGTTTAATTTTTTAAAAAAATATTTAACAATATTTAATAAAAAAAGAAAAGAAACACGCCAAGTTAGTTGAATATATTTGAGGCCGATCGGGAATCCATATTCAAGAAAAGAAAATTTGTGATGAATCCGTTACAGCAGATGTTTAGCAATGCTTCGCTCAGAAGCCTCGTCAGATCAAGGGTGTCAGTACGAACAGGGTTCAAAAAGGAATACAGACGAGATAAAAGCAAATTGATAAACCCCTCTACATATGTGGTAAAAACCTAATTGTTTATTATTGATGTGTAGATGCTAACAACGACCACAAGAGATGGGGATGTGAGCACCACAATACTTTGACCACAAGAGATGTTGCTTGCTCCTTCTCAACTGGTCGGGCATATGACGCTACTCAATTGTGCCGGTCTGGAGAAACATACATGAAGGTTTAATCGCGGTCGGTCAATAGGTGGACGGTAGCTCAGGCCGTAAGCCGTTGGACCACAATGGTGACGGTCCCGGGTTCCAATCCGTTCCGAGACAGAATATGCACTGCTGATGAGCTTAAATAAGAGAGAAACTTCAGTCCAGTGTTCCCAATGTGGACCGTTGTGATAAACCTTGTGAATATTTCGGAGTACTTGATACATATGAGTAGTCGCAAAATATAAAATATAAATGATTCAATTGCATTGTCGATGCAGGGGGTAAACAATTACGAAAAATCATCATCACAATTGTTCAATGGCTGCATCCTTTTGACATAGATAGCTTTCGGAGAAAGGGATGAAAGATGGTTGATATTGTGATTTTTGAGATGGCAATATAATACATTTTGATCGAGTTTTTGTCGGTGTAGAATCGGTTGGATTATCTGCGAAAATACTATTAATACGTTCGGTATAAGAAGAAAAGTATTGTTCGAAAATAATTTCACAATCGCTTATATGGGAGGCTAAATTTGCGTGAGAAATGATTTTCAGTCGATGTCGGCCATAGATGTACCTTACAGTTACGTGATTTTTCATGTTCCACAGCTTTTCGAGTGACTAAACAATCCGAGTCGGGAGGAACGTCTTATTATCACACAGTATTTCGGAATGGAGTTCAAAAATTGCAGGAGAGCAGTATAAAACTGAGGTTAGCTACAAGAGAGAGTGAATTGAGACCTAACCCCAACAGAGCGAAGATAAAACGTGTAAAATGAGAAACTATGTATGGAACCAAGATGATCGGTCTAGCTTAAGTTAATGGGAAAGGCGACACCTGGATACTTAACAAATTTCTCTCTATAAAACATATGGATTTGATTCTATAGCCCAGTAAATTACAATGCAAAGCATCACGCATGTCGCCACGCAAATGTCATATTTAGTGAACTACTTTCACCGTGTAACTTCGTATTTTGTACATAAACATTTTGGCCTTGTATGGTTATTCTCTTTTTTCGGCCTTGTATACTTTACTTGAATTAATGCTTGTAAAATATACTTTTTGGCGGTTAATATAACTTCGAACCCTCGGACTTTGAATTCTTCCGTGTTTGCGAAGTTTGTGTGCGTCGCTTTGTGCGGGAATTATGATTAACAGATCCTCCAACAGTTTAGCGCATTCTGCACCGTGGAGTCTGTGTGGATTACCTCGAAATCTTTGAACTTCACAGATCTCTCGTTAAACATTTGCACTTTTGGTCTTTCAGAGAGTTCATTCCATTTTTGTTGTATTTTGTGTAGTGCGTACTTATGTTTGGACCACTACACATCCAATACAGTTAACAGAGTATCTAAAGATCTGTCTCGATGTTTAGCAAATCCAAAGACTACATCATTGGCGTGCTTGAAAACAAAAGTGTCCAACCAACCTCAGCATGTTCAATGGAACGAAGCAATAATCCTGACAGACGACCACTGGAGCGCGAATATTTGAGCAGACAGCCTGGTTCGAATCACGATCGATCTTTAAATCAATGGTTTAATTGATGAACGCAGAGAGCCGGTTCGCCAAGCCGAATGTTACCCAAATTTGATTATCGAGCCTACGACATTAGACAGATAAAGAAATAACAATGAGGTAGACGCTGGGATATTCAAGGGCCTGCAATTGGTTGACAAATTAGACAACCATATTTGAGGGTCTGGTTGTGTTGTTGGCCTGCTTCGGTCGATGTCTACCATGGATGTACATCACAATCGCATGAATTTTCATGTTCTACAGCTCTTTGAATGACCAAACAGTCCGATTCGGGAGGAACAATTTCTCCCGCAGCGCTGGCAAGAATGGTCAGAACTCGGTTGTAGGGCGTCAGTTTCACGACGGCAGCGTGATCTGCGTTCGGCAGCCAAGAGCTGTATCAGACCCCCCCAGTTCGCAGACGACGCTTTACACAATGCCTCAAATGTGAGCGGTCAAGAGCAAGTTCTTTCAAGCTCGCGGGGTCAATGCCAAGAGCTTTCATGTCTCTTTAGCAAACGTCGTGTGCATGCTCACCTGCAGCTTGTTGCACTATTAAGTTCAATCAATTTAGTAACTGCGAGAGTTACCTTTAAGAAAATTTCCCAACCACATATCAACCCGTACAAATATCTCCGATTAAAACGCACGCGTATATGTAAACCATGGACCAGCAAGCCATTACAGAAATTTACAAAGAGACATATGGATAATCAATTGTACGTAATATACCGGATAGTTCTAAACATCAGTATCAAAGGCAGCACTAAATCTATAGAACACAGCAACAGTCAATTAAAAATGCAGTGGTATAGAATGTTTATCGCGATGGCTCATTCGATTGATTGATTTAAACGAATTAAGTTAATTGTTTTGTTTTGCACATGTGCCGATTGCGTAAAATAATCGATCATCATGCTACTTAAATAAAATAAGTAGCTAAACATGTATTTTTGATTACATCACTTCGGAATAAACAGCAACCTTTTGCACTTCATTTGAAGTAGACAAGCTGAAAACGGTGACTATGCATAACGTAATGTCCAGCAAGTTTCCCTACTTACTTCTACCCAATTAAACAGAAAAAATAAACACGCGTTGTGAAATAAAAAAGTAATATCTGAAGCCAATTGAAAAAAACAAAACAAAGGTTTTACAAACATGGATGAAAATAGCTCAAACGATCAATACACATATATACATCGCGTGGCGGAAACAAGTAAACCAGGGGGATAAAATCGACGCACGTGTGATCAGTGCATTTCAATGAAAGACCAAAGTGAATCAGGCAAGTGCACGGGGCAGAATCGCCTGTTCAAATCGAGCTGACGCGCAGCGCGAGCAGCCAGGCATTGCAACGTCACGTGTTCCATCGGGCGGACACCGGCGTATGAGAGAATGTGGCTGAAGCACGGGTCCAAAGCCGACACGCCGTCTACTTCGGTGGCATCAAGATGAGCGCCATGCTCGAGGAGCAGTTTCACCAGCGCCACCTGTGAGACAAAGAGGATTGACGTGACAGATGATATCCAAGTGAATAAACATAGGTAAGATTGGATCGTTACCTAACAATCTAACGGGCTAGCGGTCTATCTATCCATCGATCTATTCATCCACTTATTAGTAATAAGTTTACTTTACTTTTATGCGACTATCTCCTCCTGGAGGATGAGTCGGCTTCAATGAAGGGTCTTGGGAAGTTGGGTCCCCAGTACCACTCGGCGTTTGTTCGAGTCAGCTTCTCTAGCCTTTGCACAAGCAAGTGCAACCTGCAAGGCAGCAGGGAGTTGCCAGAAAGAGAGGTGGTGTGCACCTACTGACCGTCTACCACACTCTGTTTCCGATTTTTCCTCAGGGTTTTCTCCCGAAGCCTTTTCCGCAAGGCAGCCGAGGTTTAAAATCAGGGTTTTCCTTCCCTTAGATGAAATTCCCTCCCATACTAACGATCTCAATCTAGTATTCAGGCGACAGTCACTCGCCCCTTCTCCTGTTGGTAGAAGCAGTTCCGCCAGGCTCGGGGAGCCACTCGTACAGGCCAGATGCTGGAATTGGTTGTCAGAGGCTATTTGAGATGCATGCATTATGAGAGCATTTTATAAACAGTGGGAGCTTATCCCCACTGCCACCCCAGGCTATGACAACCTTTGGAACCACCCGATGGACCAAGCAAGCAACATCAACCCATGAAAATTTCATCGATTTAATACGAATTTTACTTGAGCAAAAGGATCAAAACTAACGCCAGATATGAAATACACGACAATACACAACAATACCCAAAAAACCCCTTCGTCTCAAAACGACCGAACGAACTCACCTTCTGGGAGGTCTCCAACCGCGGATGAGACAAAACCGAGAGCAGCGGACGTTGCTTGGACACATCCGGACAATTGGGATCCGCACCCAACGAGCACAACACTCGTAGCACCGCCGTGTCGGGAAATGGGCAAATCACGAAACGACCCACCGAGGAGGTCTCATGTGCGCACGCCAGGTGGATTAAGTTACAGCCCTTGTGTACACGGGGATCCAGGCGGATAAGGCGATAAATCTGCATGTGGTGGTAAAAACAGTTTACTCGATCAAGTAGGTGAAGCAAGCAAGCAAGCAAGGAAATAAACTAAAGTTTGAAATACCATCACTTTAGGATTTGAACGCCGTTGGAACATGTTACATTCAGCGACTTATCCACACAAAACCGATTCCAGTTTTGACCTCATCTGCCTCTCAAGATTGGTGGCGAGAACTAAGAGAACTTTTCGTTACCTTGGTTCGTGAGTGCTACCGTCAGGCCAAGCCAGGGATGAGATACCGACCCGTGTACAAGCTGCGCACACGGCGTTTTCGCGACTACGTTGGCTTCTATTTAGCCGTAGAGAAATCACTCGACGTACAAAGCTGCGCGTTTACAGAGCGGCGATTCGCCCAGTTCTCACTTATGGATGCGAGACGTGGCCTGTGCGGGTGGAGGATATGCGTAAACTAGAGGTTTTCGACCACTGGTGTCTCCGACGCATCCTCGATGGGATGAGCGAGTAACGAATGACGAGGTTCGCCACCGTTGTCTTGATATCCCTCGCCTGAGTTCGATATTGCGACAACACCGACTGAGATGGTTCGGCCACATCCTGTGACGCTCGGACGCTGAACTAACCAGGATGACACTATCGCCGACAACCTGCGCAGAATGGCGTTGTCGTAGCGGAGGACAAGTGAAGACTTGGCTCGCCACCGTGAGATCGGACGTGGAGCTGCTTGGCCTACGATGGGTTTACGGATGGCGCACGTGAGACCGGATCTCGCTTCTAACCGCCGAGCGTGGGTGGCTGCAATCCGTGACGTCAATGAAGCCGACTCATCCTCCAGGAGGAGATAGACGCACAAAAGTAAAAAGTAAGTAAAGTCAACGGACTCGTTCTAACTAATACGCGCAGAGACGAAGCAGCAACTGGTGTCTCAAAACCGGTTTTTGTTGGCCTTGTTCGGTCGATGTTGACCCAGGAGGCACATCACAAGCGCATGATGATTCCACGCTCCGCAGCGCTTCAAATGACTACACAGTTCGTATCGGGAGGAACAATCTCTCCTGTAGCGCTCACTTATTTTACTTTGACATTTGTGCGTTTATCTCCTCCTGGAGGATGAGTCAGCTTCAATAAAGATTGTTGGGAATTTGGGTTCCGTTCCATATTTTTCCTCAAGGTTTTTTCCCGAAGCCTTTCCCGCGATCGGGTATCCAACAAGGCAGCGGAGATTGAAAATCAGGGTTTTCCTTCCCTTAGATGAAATGCCCTCTCAGGCTAACCAGCTACATCTACCCGGAGCAAACTGGTTTTCAGGCGCCAGTCACTCGCCCTCGCCCCTTCTCCTGTTGGTAGAAGCAGTTCCGCTGGACTTGGTTGTCAGAGGCTATTTGAGACGCGCACCATATGGGATCATTTTATAAACAATGGGAGCTTATCTCCACTGCCACCCGCGACTATGAAAACCTCACAGCGAAAAGCGGTAGTTAGTCAGTTGCACGCAGAGTGCTTGATTTACGATCAGCAGCCCAGAACACTATCTGCTCTTCATCAGCTTCAAGATAACGATTTACACGGTCCCCGCAAGGGGAGCGGTCAAGCGCAGGTATTTTCTAAGAGCCGTTCCTATCTTCTTTGCTAACGTTATTGTAACACCAATGCCCAGAAGTCGAATTTTTTTATTTTGACCCACCATAGAGTAAATCTTTTGGAATATGACCAGCTTCCTTTCTGTAGACATGACCTAGCTAGCGTAGGCGGGAATTCCGTATTTGTTCTGTTCTCTGTCTCAGTGGGCTTGGTCTCTCGTATCACCTGGTACAACTGCCTCTGCTATCCAGCACATAGCAACTTCGTGACGGGTGTTTCCAATCATGTCCGCTGAATCCGAAGTGTCTGTTTTACAAAAGCTGCTCGAACGTCTACTCCAGATAAAAGAAGCAAATTCTTCTGCGAATAATCCCAAATCTCCATCTATTGAATCTCTCATGTCATGTATAATGGAATTTCACTTCGACCCGGATAATAATGTGACTTTCGACACGTGGTTCCGGCGTTATGAAGATATATTCCTCAAGGGAGATGACTGCTTTTGCGTAAATTGGGGGCGCAGCGGAATTAGACAAATATTGCAATTAAATTCTTCCTCAGAACCCACGTGAGCGTACATTCAAAGAGACAGTCGAATCACTCAAGCAATGTTTGGGTGATCAATCATCTCTATTCAGTATTCGTTACCGCTGTCTTAATTTGGTCATGAGTGAAACAACGGATTTTGGAGACGTTAATAGAGAGTGTGAACGCTACAAATTGCGCTCACTGACTGACGACCAATATAAATGTCTCATTTTTATCAGCAGTCTGCGATCCTCGCGATTTACAGATATTCGTACTCGCTTACTGAATCGTCTGGAACAGGATCAGACTATGACGCCCCAAGCATTCGGAGAAGAACACCAACGTCTAATGAACATTGAAAAAAAGATCCCGCCCTTGTGCAGTTGAACATTCGTGACAATCTTACAATCCAGGCGGTACATCAACCAAAGCAGCGCAACACTCAACACCCGTCTCCGTATCTAGCACTACAACCAAAGCTGCTAAACACAGCCCAAAAATCCAAGCAACCGTATCCATGCAGACATTGCGGAGAATGGCACCTTCACCGAGAATGCACCCACAGAACCAATCGATGGCAGCAATGCAATCAAATAGGACACGAGTGGCTCCCCAAGCCCGGCGGAACTGGTTCTACCAACAGGAAAAGGGGTGAAGGCGAGTGACTGGCACCTGAAAACCAGTTTGCTTCGGGCAGATGGAGCTCGTTAGCCTTGGAGGGCATTTCATCTAAGGGAAGGACAACCCTGATTTTAAACCTCCGCTGCCTTGCGGGATACCCGATCGCGGGAAAGGCTTCGGCAGAAAACCCTGAGGAAAAACCTGGAACAGAGTCTGGTAGACCACCTCTTTCTGACAAATCCCTGCTGCCTTGCAGATCGCACTTGGTTGTGCAAAAGCTAGAGAAGCTGACTCGAACAAACGCCGAGTGGTGCTGGGGACGCCGCTATGTACCCGAATTCCCAAGAATCACGTTGAAGCCGACTCATCCTCCACGAGGAGATAGTCGCACAAAAGTAAAAGTACACAAAGATGGGTTCAGTCATAAAACAGTCAACCGGAAGACACCAAACAAACGAAAAAGTTTCTTCCTACGTCTGTCCCACCCGGACATCAAAACCCTTTTCATGATCACTAAGCCTTTGTGCTAACCAGCAACAAGACTTTGTAATTGCTAACAGAGCAGTGCAAACAACCGGTCGCCAATTATCTGATGCGGTCAGAACACTCCCGTTCACAGTGACGGAACTTACGAGGGAAACAAGATCAGACCCAATTCACACACACACGAAATGGCCACAGAAAATTCGGGGGAGGGGTCCATTGTTGGCCCTCTCGAGATTAAACTCCCTAGACCAGGTTTAGAAAACCTGCGATGAAATTCGATCACAAATAGCAATTCGAGGAATTAGATTGCAAGCAGCGTCGGATTGAACCCAACTTGTTCTGGCACATCGTACAACGATCTTTACTTCAATGTATTGTGGTGCTCACATCCCCCCATCCCTTACACACCACTACCGGTTTTTGAATGTTTGCCGTCATTAGGTGGAGACAGTGAGATTAGGTTCAGTGAGCCTTCACTTCAGTTTGTCTTCACAGTCGTTGGAAAAATAAAATAATGCTACGACCGCGCTGAACGCTCCAAGCACCTTCCCAACCAGTCTAACCGGATTTGTAACTTGAAGGAACACAGGTTGTGAACAGATTATGATAAACAGCATCACAATCATCATTATACGATTCGGAAAATTCAATGAAATGAAAGCTCACCTGTTTAAAAAATTGTTCCCGCAACGTCGGGGTCAAGGACTCTTGCATCTGAGGGAGAATTTGAAAAGCTTGTTCGGAAAGCGGGGATAAAGTCGTGTAGCTGGCAGCGGCGGCAACGTCGAAATCGGGCAAATAATGACGCAGCACCATGGCGATGAAGTGCAAGCACAGTGTCACATGTCGCATCAGATTGCTGGCTTCTTTGTCTGCGTTGGAATAGGACCGAGGATATCGGCGGTACCAGTGGTAGAATGAGTAGTCCATGCCTCTGAGTAACAAAGGAAACGAGGTGTCAGCTTCAATATTACGAAGAGCAGAGGCTATGGAACGTAGGCCACGTCGACTCGGGACAAACTGGACCGGAGAGATCGATGCGCCTGAGTTCAACTGCTTAGTCACGTGATGGAGAGATGTACATCCTTGATTGCCATCGACTGCTCGATGCATCATAACAAGCTTTACTCGTCACACCGATTGACAGCATACACGGTTAAGCAAACACTCCACGAAGATGCTTAGTGCAAGACCGACATTGAACACAGTTTCGGGAATGCAAAGACACCCATCCATACAGACCCCAAACTGTTCCCAATCCACTGCACCCTCACATTTGCGACCTTTGCCCCATTCAAGGTTGCAGGCATGGCTTTCATGCCATTCCATGAGTATGTGGATTTCGACTGGGGGATATAAACAGTTCCGATTATTATTAATATTATTAATCGCAGCTCAGTAGCAATCTACACAGAGAGGCGACCAAATCGCGAATTAACACCGGAACACATTGCTAGGAATGCGACACATAGTATCCCACTCAGGTTATGGCGGATATTTGGACGTTTAACTCCCCGGGGTATTTTCCTCGCATGATGAACACACGCGGTTCTAGACTATGCCGCACAAGCCTGGACACCATTGTTGCAACAAGACATCTTACTTCTGGATCGAATATATCAGAGAGCTTCTAAGCTGATCATTGGACTCGAAAATATGCCATTCGCCGGGCGACTCAGACGACTGGAGCTGAGGACACTTGCACAAAGGAGAATGCGAGGTGATCTCATCCTCGCATACAAAATACATACTACTGTTTCCCACCCCCTGGAGTTATAATTCCACATTCGAAATTCAAGCAATGGATGCAAGTTGGAAATACCACATTCCAAACGGAACTGCCGCAGGTATTTTTATTCCGTATGTGTATGCCTTGTTTGAAATTCCCTACCTGCCGATTTGGTAAGCTCAAACAGTTTATCTATATTCAAATCAAAACTTGGCGATTATATGAGAGCTAATCCGAATTTTGCCCCAAACTATTAATAAGCTATCATCGTCCCATTGATTTTGATTTTATATATATATATATATATATATATATATATATATATATATATATATATATTAGTACGTATAGTTCCACTCTATGTTTATTGTAAAGTTAATTCCTTTTTCTACCATAAATCTTGAATAGTGACAGAACATTCCGATAATGACCCATGTGGCAGAATGCAATCGATCGACTAGCACTCCAAGGGAATCGTCCAGCTTCGATTTGAGGAATGGGATACTCGAACATGAACATGACCTTGACACAGACATACAAGGTCAATAAATTGTTTATATTGATCGGGCTGGATGCCAGCAGTTGCTGCCAAGTAAGGCAGACTTTTGGGCTTACTTGCTGCACACGAGGTTATGGCAACGCTTGCCCCTGTTTTCAATTTTGACACAATGTCAAAGAGGTAGAGGTCTCCTCCGAATACTCCCGAAGCGCGTGAGAGCAACAACGCCGTATAGGAGATCACTGACTGCATCACGTGATGCTGTGCTAGGTTCACGGAGTGTTCATGTATGTTTCGGATGGCTCTCAAGTGGGGTCTCACATGCTTACCCCCAGAGTCACACCCAAAACAAGCTGCGTGCGTCCAGGGACTTAAACTTTTACTTTTGTGCGACTATCTCCACCTGGAGGATGAGTCGGCTTCAATGAAAGTTCTTGGAGTGTTGGATACAAAGCGGCGTCCTTAGCACTACTCGGCGTTTGTTCGAGTCAGCTTCTCTAGCCTTTGCACAACCAAGTATGACCTGCAAGGCAGCAGGGAGTTGCCAATATCCTGTAATAGAAGTTATCTCTTTTTCTACCCGACAATTCAATTGTAAGGTTAACAAGGAGTTTCCGTACGCATTGAACGTATTGTATTGTGCAATAGAGTAAAAACCATCAATGATAACAAGTCATGAAACCATACGTACGATGACAATTTGCCATCGAAAGACTCACCTCTCAACACTATCCACGGCCAATTGGAAGCAATCGATAATCAGGGAGGGGTCCAAATCCACGGAGGACAGACCGGTGTAACTGTTGCTCAGCACGAACTGGAACAGTTCCGCGAAGCTGGCAAACGCGGATTGCGTCACGTGACATAACGGTTCAAGGAACAGGCGTTGCAGTTCAAGGGCATAGCGCCACAGGGTCAAACAACGGTGTAAGTTGTCGGTGTCTGCGTAGATCGCTCCGCGGTAGCTGAAAAAGCGAGATGAGGTTCACTGCTTTTTACTACGTGAAGAAATCACGGATGGAAAAGGTGACAAATGCTCAAGTGCTTTCTACAGCGGGTCTACAGAGAATGTGCACCGGGATTGACAGCGCCGGCTAAGTCACGTGTTCAGAATGGAAAAGGGTCGTATTGAAAAGATTTACTTTGTGGTGAGCGGAAATCAGGAAATCGACTGCACTTGCGGGACAAAGAAGTTTGTAAGAAAAGAGATATGAAAGATCCTACGAGTTGAAGGCACTGTGTGAAACGTCCAGTACAAGAACAGCTACTTCACTCGGCTGCTGAACGTAGATCATACTGTCTGCGTGCGTCTGCCACCGATTGAACGATTATGACGAATTGCTGTGAGTACTAAAAGAGTAAAATACGCGGCCTCCGGTTTTCAGCCATATCTCATAAGGTTTCCAGCCAACGATTAGGCGGAGTTTTTGGACCCCACCCAGACAAACGAATGCGCCCAACTGAGTCTAGTGCTACGGTGAGTTTCTTCATCTCAGCGCCATGGACTGGCCACCCGGTCGTTTCTCCCAGCTCTGCGAATAAGGCGCGGTACGGTAAACGGTGAGGAGGCATTCTTAAAACATGTGCCAACCTTCGCAAATGAACACCCGCTCGCAGACATTTGTATTTGTAACGCGATGCTGCCACCGAATGTGAGTAATCCTATCGACCAATTCATGATTAACATCACACACCGTTGAATTTGGAATAGAGCCGCTTCAGTCCTGGGTAAGTGTTTTACACTTGTTGGGCGTAAAGCACGTGCCATACCTTGAAGCCTCAAGTGCCACGCATTCCAGGGCTTGTTGCATTATATGAGGGTAATCTCCCAGAAGTTTGATGTCATCCGCATACTCTATATCGGTGGCTCTCTCATCCGGCAAAAGGTAAACACATGAACCCACCAGATCAGCCAAAGCTTTCCATAGGACATCGTCGATCGCGAAGTTAAAAAGGAACGGCGAGATAGGGCAGCCCTGCCACACCCCGCTAGAGATATTGAACGGGGACGACAATTGTCCGTACGCTCGAATGAGGAGCACAGTTATCTTAGCTTACAAAATACTGCAAATCGCAAACAACCCGCTCCGAGATCTAATAAAAATAATTTCCCCTCGGAATACACGTAGTTACTCAAGTTGCCTCGCAATACCGCACTCAAGACTCGACTGTCAGCGCCATTTCTTCTCTGTGCGTATCTTCTTTCTATGGAATGCACTATCGCAATGCGTTGTGAATGCAACAACATTTGATGTTTTTAAAGCAAAACTAGATGCATATATTCAAGAACGCCCCATAATCAGCCCTGTATATTGAATCAACATGAACCAATACAAACATGCAACACTGTGTTTTTGATTACATTTTCTGTTTTGTAATAGTTGTCATCCAATGGTACATGTAAAGCGGTGTAGGCTCTACTTCGGTGTAGGCAACCGGGTAGTATCATGCCTACGTTCAACGATGACGATGACAACGCTTTGTACCCCCCTTCTCGCTTTGTACATCTCGTTGGTTATGTTGAACGACACTATATCTGTATCAGATTGTGCAAATATAATAATAATAATACATGTAAAGCGATTGCTTTTTTCACCATAAAATTTTGATTTCACCAACGCAATTGTTTCAAACATTTTCCAGCATAGTAAGAGCTATATAATAAGACCTCACTGTAATCAAACCCACGATAGAATATGCAGTACAAGCAATGGCTTGAAAAAGATGTTGCGACTTTGCAAAGAATGTACCATCGAGCTACTAATCTTGTCACCCGACTCAGCCACAAACTGTACAATGAGTGAATCAAAACAATAAACTTCTTCGATAAGCTAGGTCGTTGTCCCCGACAGGGATTTGTTTTTGGGATTACAAAGCTTATTACATCTACTTAGCTAACACAATAACTCTGACTATCCCTTAATCACGACTTAACTGTAGAAGACATATTTTGCCGTGCGAGTTCGTTTCTACGTGGAGTATTCTACCAGATTGCGTTGTGAATTCCGAACATCAAACCATGTTTCAGAGAACCAAAATAATGTGTTGCTCACATCCCCATCCCTTACACTCCACTACCGGTTTCTGGCTGCTTACCATCCTCAGGTGCAGACAGTAAGATTAGAATTAGTAAAACTTGAAACAGTGGATAAATGGTAATCAAGGTTATACTTGAATGCCACTGTTGCATAGGTTTCGTACAACGAATCACGATTTTCAAACACAGAATCACATTGTGATTCGTGGTCGACCACTCGAGGCGGCTATGGATGACAGAATTAATGCGTTGCTCACATCCCCCGCACATACACTGCACTACCAGTTTTTAGCTGTTTGCCGTCATCAGGTGGAGACAGTAAGATTAGGTTCAGTGAGCCTTGAAACAGCGGATAAATAGTAAACAAAGTTAAACTTGTATGTCACTGTTATATAGGGTTCTTACAAAGAACCACGATGTTCAAACACTGAATGACAAAAAGATTCTCGGTCAAGCACTCGATGCGCTTAGGGATGACAAATGTAATGTGTTGCTCACATCCACATCCCCATCCCCATCCCTGACACTCCACTACCGGTTTCTGGCTGCTTACCGTCCTCAGGTGGAGACAGTAGGATTAGGTTCAGTAACCCCTAATGAGAAATCTTAAAAAGCCTTTTTGGCTCTCTATCGAAGAGAACTGAACATACTCATCCCATCGATCTACATATGGCCCCCACTCTGTAAACAAAAGCAAATTCCACCCTTAGGATTTTTACCTAATTCTTGAACTGCTCAATAATCAACCGAATCCCCTTTTTGGTTGTCATATTATTCGTAATTTCCATATTGTTTCGTGATATTTTGTAGAGCTATATGCTTTTTAGACCATGAAAATTGAATTGAATTGAATTGCTAAAAACACATTTGATACGGCAATTCAACATCAAGGTTCCATGCGGATGATAATCAGGCAAGCATGCCAAGAAACACGTCTTGCCACTCTAACCTGGATCCAGACTCAAGCATAAACAAAAACATTCGTAATAAATCAGCTTTATTCGTAAATTTTCCTGGCGAAAAATGGACGAAAATTTATGATTATCAAAACAACAATGACTCCAAGAAGACAACAACTGTACACAATGAGTGTCTTTGTCCAACTTGGTTCCTGGGTCACCTCGGGAGACTCGTCCCATTCGGCATGCCATTGGCCGTCTAATTGATCCGGATCGAAATATATCTGGAATAATCAATAAGATTTTTTAATCTGATTAAAAACAGTATGGCGCGGATTTCAACAGCACGTGAGTTAGTGGAATAGAATGTATTGTGTATGATTTTTTCTAGCTGAGAAATATTTTGTGTCATTCTTACATTTATTCATCGTTTATGAAATGGTTAGATGCCAAGTCAATAAATAACGCTACATTTGTGATAAGATTATATCATTCTAATGAGATAATGATTGCGACTGTTCTTTCAAACTATAGCTAGCTTCCACCGCAAAGCTTCGTGCAATCGACAGTAATTTCTACATTGATTTTTAAGTAAGTCGTGATACGAAGCCTGTCGCACAATGCGTCTTACACAACTTACTGAACGTAACATCAACGTAACAAACGCATGAAACTTATTCCTTAGATTGATTAGTCATTGTCATGAAAATGAAATGCAAAATGTTCATCTAATTCTCACAAGTCACTTACCACGGGTGATTCTTCGTAGTCTTCCGGCTCCTCGTAAATTGTTGCAAGTCTGCCCATTGCCACAATGAATGCCAATGTCCACCAACTCGAACACACTGGTCTTTGTTTTCACAGACATTTTATGCACTTTATCCGGATCTAATTTTGACCTCGAACGATGATTGGTCAATGGCAATAGGTCACAAGGTCGTGAAGACAATGAATCCGTCTCTGAACTGAGGTCACGTGCGCGCTAATTACCTTGGGGCTCCGAACGACGTTTGGTCAACGCAAGGTCGTGTTCAGACTATGAATTCGTATCTAAATTGAGGTCACATGCGCGCTTATCACTTAAATAACCTTTAAAAATTCGTGACTTACTGCTAACAGTTAGAGTCGGTCATTTTTCGTAATTACATGTTTAATAGCGCTTTCGTAACATTAGGGCAGATTTTTGAACGAATACTTGACTCGTTTGAATATGGCTAGATTTTTCTCATTGTCTCTCATTTTATCAAATGCGTTTGGAATGAAATGTGAATGATTTACCTCAATCGCATCGGCAAACGGAAGATAAAGCCTGTTGACTGGAATGCATGTCTTGCGAAAACGGAACTAATTGTAGAATCACTTGTAATATCACAATGTGATTCCCGGTCAAACGATCAAAGCGCTAATGGAAGTCCGATGTATTTTCGTGCCTACATCTTCGCTCCTTACACACCACTACCGGTTTCAGACTGTTTACCGTCATCAGGCGGAGACAGTAGGATCAGGTTCAGTGAGCCATGAAACAGTGGTAATGTTGTTAACACTTCAATATTTGTATGACACTGTTTCAAGACTCGCTGAATCCTGATATTACTGTCGCCAACTGATGACGGCAAAGAGCCAGAAACCAGTAGTGGAGAGTAAGTTCGGTAGATGGGAGCAACACATCACTTTGGTCATCCATAAGCGCCTTGAGTGTTTGACCAGGAATCTCTGTGTGATTCTGTATTTCAACATCGTGATACTTTGTAAGAACTCTATTTGATGGCGGCATACAAGTATACCGTTGTTAAGCACTACACCACTGTTTCAAGGCTCACTAAACCTGATCTTATTGTCTCCATTTAATGACGGCCAAACAGCCAGAAACCGGTATTGGTGTGTAATTGATTGGGATGTGAGCACCACAATACATTTTATTTAAACTGTCTTGTTCTCTTGGAAAAATGATACGAGCAAACGCATTGCATTGGTTCCATCCGCTAAACTTACCATTTAGGCCGCTTTGGTGCAATCAGAGGGAGACAGTTACTTAAGCTTCACTAAGCATTCGAGCAATAAAAGAAGAAGAAAGTGGAAGCTTCGTTCAATTTTTAAAAATAAATAGCTTCACGGTAATATTTAACAAAAAGAATAAAAAGAAAGCACCCAGGTAGTTGAATATATTTGAGACCGATGGGAAATCCATATTCACGAAAAGAAAATTTGCGATGAATCGGTTAGAGCAGATTTTTGGTAACGCTTCGCTTCTCATAAATAAGCCTCGTCAGATCAAAGGTGTCAGTACGAACAGGGTTCAAGTTTAAATCGCATTAATCTGATCAATCCTAAGTTACCAAATGCGAGATCAAAGCAAATTGATCAACCCCTCTACATATGTTAGAAACCCCTAATTGTTTATTTTTGTTGAGTCCGCTGACCGACTACTTACGCAATTTGTGTGCACATTTATGGTTATACACTTTAATCCTGCTGTATAATGACCTGACAAGAAGGTTGACAGTTGTTGCTGGCTCCTTCTGGACTGGTTGGGCATATGACGCCACTCAAATGTGCCGGTCCGGAGAAACATTCACGAGGGTTTAATCCCGATCGGTCAAATGGTGGACGGTAGCTCAAGCCGTAAAGTTTGAGACTACAATGATGATGGTCCGGGTTCCAATCCGGCCCAAGACAGGATATACACTGCTGATGAACTCAAATAAGACCGAAACTCGAGTCCAGTGCTTCCAATGTGGAGCGCTGTGTGAATATTTCTGGGTACTTGATACTTATGAGTAGTCGCAAAATATAAATGACGTAATTGCTGTGTCGGTGCAGGTGGTACACAATTACGAAACATCAACATCTCAATTTTCAATTGCTGCATCCCTTCGACGAAGATTTCATGCGGAGAAAGACATGAATTCATTCATTCATTCATTCAGTCCTCTCCGTGCCGGGTGGCAAATGAGGCGAAGAAAACTTCACGCCAGTGGTTCCGGTCTGTCGCTGCTTTCGTTGCCGTCTGCACCGCGAATCCTTGTGCATGTAGTTCGCGTTCCAACGTTCTGCGCCAAGTTTCCTTGGGCCGTCCCCTTTCTCGTTCACCTTGCGGATGCCAGTGCATGGCTACCTTCGTATGCGAACTGGGATCCGTCCTGCAGACATGACCGAACCACGGATCTGTTGTCATCGTTTCCGTAGCAATGTAGGTTTTACGGGATAGGGTTGCTAGCCCTAAGCCCAACCATCCTCCTTTCTCAGCCGGGCTTGGGATCGTCCTTGGCGGAGTTAGGAGAAAGACATGAAAGATGGATGATATTGTGATTTTGAGATGGCAATATAATTCATTTTGATCGAGTTCTTGAAAAAGATTGACATTTGGCTAGTTCGGTGTAGAATCGGTTGGATTATTTGCGAAAATATTACGTCGGTCACAAGAAAAAAGGGTTTTTTGAATATAATTTCTGAAAGACTTGTGCAGGACGCTAAAATTGCGCGTGAAATGATTTTGATATAAAGTCTCATTGTTTGGTAGATGTCGAGCATAGATGTACCTTACAATCGCATGATTTTTTCATGTTCCACAGCTTTTCGAATGACTAAACAGACTGATTCGGGAGGAACGTCTTACTATCACACAGTATTTTGGAATGCAGTTCAAAAATTGCAAGAGTGCAGTAAGAAGTGAGGTAAGATACAAGAGAATGTGATCTAAGAGATCAGGTTAGACCTAACGCCAACAGAGCGAATGCAAACGCGTAAAATGAGAGCCTGTGTATAGAACAAAGAAGATGGGTCTAGCTTAAGTCATTGAGAAAAGCGACGACTAGATACCTAAGAACGTTTTCTCTAAAAAAACATATGGATTTGATTATAGATCCCCGTAGATTACAACACAAAGCATCACGACTGTCGCAACGCAAATTTCATCTAATGTAGATAATAGAGTATCTGAACATCGAGAGTTACCTTTATTTGATTGACCAGAGGTAGTGAGCTGCAGCTGAAACAGGCTTGAGTCTCACTACCATTTCCTTTTCGATTATCTTCCTCATATCTTTCTAGGCCTGGGCAACCGGACAGTATCTTAGTCCACGTGCAGTCTCTGACTGTGCGGCACTTTGCTTGGATCAGGCTTGTGCTTTTATACCATACCGTATTCCTTTAAGAATATTTCCCCAAAAAATTTCACAACCACACGTCAAACCTGCAAATAGCTCCGATTGAAAACAGCGATTCATTATAAGATTGTACAAAGAGACATAGGGATAATCAATTGTACTTAATAAAGTGGAACTCACCTACAACGACCTCGTTTACAACGAATTCTTGGGTTGAACGAACACACCATGATTTTTTCAAATAAATCCCTTCTTTGTAAGCCTATTTAAAACATTCGTACAACGAATCTGTTAGTTACGATTCTCGCCTTTTACGAACATTGTACACGTTCCCGATAGCTATGTTTGTTCAATAAAGTTCATACATACAACGAACTGGCTTTGTCTTGTCTTTAACACACAACGCCCCGTCAAGAGTGGCCTGCAGTGCGCTAAGAATAGAACTGACACAGCTTCGCGAGACACAGACAGCCTAGCCTACAGTGTTCTAACTGACTCGCACGCACGCACAAGAAAATCACGTGACTGGTAGCTCCGTCTGTGAAAGATGCCAGGAGTGCTTTTGATCTATGCGGAGATTTTTAGGATAGAAGGAAGAGACATCGAAAGAGAACTTGAATTTATGGAGAGAGAGATCGTGGCGGTGGCGAAGTCAAAACTTAAACAAAAGAGCATCGCTAGCTACTTCTTGAAAGCGTGAGATTGGACTGTCAGTGTGTGTGCAAGATGTTTTTCTACTTCGTTTCATGATAAATTTACTATTATTAACATGAACTTGGATTTAATGATGTGATCTGTGTGCTGTGGCATCATTTAATGATCAAATGGATTACACGCATGCTGAAACACACAAAGGTAAGACATTCTTCAATTGACAATCGCACTACCGGCGAAGCTTAACCAGCACCTTACCGTTCAAGATCAATGCAACACTTTCAGCTACGCAACAGTAATAAAGACAAAGCTAGCATCGATCGCTTTGAACCCGCTTACGTTGAACGAAAGTCATCACAAGAAGCTACCACTTCGACCCCACCCACACAGCCTATGACGACCAGTGATGTTACATCCAATCGACCCTCACCCATCCTGTCTACTCCTTCCCGTCAAAAACGTACCGGCCGCAGAGTGAGGTTCTCCGCAAGACTGGTTGAATACATGTCCTAAACGGTGTATCGAGCGTTCATCCGCTGACTCACGCTCTATGGGGGGAGTTCTGTAGCAACCTGTAATTTTACTTTCTTCCCAATTGTATTTTCGTTTCCCTCGATGCTTGCTGTAATCAACAATTTGTACATACTTATCTTTGTATCATTTCCATTCATCAACTTAGAAATTATCGTTTTGTTCCGATAATCGATATTGTCATATCGATCTATCGATTTCTTCTGGTCCTATTCACTCACAGACTATCGATCTTCTGTTTCGTTAAATGAGTTGTCGTTACTCACCCTGTGTATCGCATTCTGTAAATAATCATTAATTAACAATATACTTTTTCCGCGCGCGTTCCTTTTCTGCTTGATTTTCGTGGTGCTGCGTTATTGCGTATTTGCGAATCACGACGGTTAACAGCAACATTGACGTGTCGCCACATTTTTCAGCTTCGCCAATTCTAATTGCTGACCCTCGCGATACACCGGAGTTTGGAGCTGGAATATTTTTGTGTGTGGATATTTGCATTGGACATTGAATTTTCACTTTTCGTGAGTTCGTTCCTTTGTCCATTTTTGCTATAACATTTTCCTGTTATATTTTTTGCATTTATCCACTACACACTCCACTACCGGTTTCTGGCTGTTTGCCGTCATCAGGTGGAGACAGTAAGATTAGGTTCAGTGAGCCTTGAAACAATGGATAAATGGTAAACAAAGTTATACTTGTATGCCACTGTTATATAGGGTTCTTACGAAGAACCACGATGTTCAGACACGGAATCACAAAGTGATTCTTGGTCGAGCATTCTAGGCGCTTATGAATGACCAAAGTAATGTGTTGCTCACATCCCCATCAATTACACAACACTGCCGGTTTCAGGCTCTTTGCCATGGTCAGGTGGAGACAGTAAGATCAGGTGCTGTGAGCCTTGAAACAGTGGAAAAGCGGTAAACAAAGTTAAACTTGTATGTCACTGTTATATAGGATTTTTACAAGGAACCATGATTTTCAAACACTGGATCACAAAGTGATTCTTGGTCAAGCACTCTAGGCGCTTATGGATGACCAATGTAATGTGTTGCTCACATCCCCATCCCTGACACTCCACTACCGGTTTCTGGCTGCTTACCGTCCTCAGGTGGAGACAGTAGGATTAGGTTCAGTAACCCCAAATGAGAAATCTTAATGCCTTTTTGGATCTCTTGCGAAGAGAACTAAACATACTCACCCCATCGATCTACATATGGCTTCCTCTCTGTAAACGAAAGCAATTTCCACCCTTAAGATTTTTACCTAATTCTTGAACTGCTCAATAATCAACCAAATCCCCTTTTTGGTTGTCATATTATTCGTAATTTTCATATTGTTTCGTGATATTTTGTAGAGCTATATGCTTTTTAGACCATGAAAATTGAATT
The DNA here is from genome assembly GCA_013407085.1 of Atriophallophorus winterbourni. Lineage (NCBI taxonomy): Eukaryota > Metazoa > Platyhelminthes > Trematoda > Plagiorchiida > Microphallidae > Atriophallophorus > Atriophallophorus winterbourni. Next base: position 13,111 of record JACCGJ010011525.1, on the reverse strand, counting down.
GAATTGCTAAAAACTCATTTGATACGGCAATTCAACATCAAGGTTCCTTGCGGAAGATGATCAGGCAAGCATGCCACGAAACACGTCTTACCACTCTTACCTGGATCCACACTCAAGCATAAACAAAAACATTCGTAATAAATCAGCTTTATTCGTAAATGTTCCTGGCGAAAAATGGCCGAAAATTTATGATAATCAAAACAACAATCACTCCAAGAAGACAACAAATGTACACAATGAGTGTCCTTGTCCAACTTGGTTCCTGTGTCGTCTCGGGAGACTCGTCCCATTCCGCATGCCATTGGCCGTCTAATTGATCCGGATCGATATATATCTGGAATAATCAATAAGATGGTTTTAATCTGATTGAAAACGGTTTGGCGCGGATTTCAACAGCACGTAAGTTAGTGGAATAGAATGCATTGTGTATAATTTTTTATAGCTGAGAAATATTTTGTGTCATTCTTACATTTATTGATCGTTTATGAAATGGTGAAATGCCAAGTCTATGAATAACGCTACATTTGTGATTCGATTATATCATTCTAATGAGATAATGATTGCGACTGTTCTTTCAAACTATAGCTAGCTTCCACCGCAAAGCTTCGTGCAATCGACAGTAATTTCTACATTGATTTTTAAGTAAGTCGTGATACGAAGCCTGTCGCACAATGCGTCTTACACAACTTACTGAACGTAACAACAACGTAACGAACGCATGAAACTTATTCCTTTGATTGATTGGTCATTGCCATGAAAATGACATTCGAAATGTTCATCTCATTCTCACAAGTGACTTACCACTGGTGATTCTTCGTAGTCTTCCGGCTCCTCGTAAATTGTTGCAAGTCTGCCCATTGCCCATCATTTTCATGACAATGACTAATCAATCAAAGGAATAAGTTTCATGCGTTCGTTACGTTGATGTTAGGTTCCGTAAGTTGTGTAAGACTCATTGTGCGACAGGCATCGTATGACGAGTTACTTAAAAATCAATGTAGAAATTACGGTCGATAGCACGAGCTTTGTGGTGGAAGCTAGCTATAGTTTGAAAGAACAGTGGCAATCATTATCTCATTAGAAGATATAAACAAATAAAAAATGTAGAGTTATTCATAGACTTATCATTTCTCCATTTCGTAAACGATCAATAAATGTAAGAATGACACACCCTTCAGCATTTCCCAGCTAGAAAAAATCATACACAATGCATTCTATTCCAATAACTCATGTGCTGTTGAAATCCGCGCAAAACCGTTTTCAATCAGAATAAAACAATCATATTGATTATTCCAGATATATATCGATCCGGATCAATTAGACGGCCAATGGCATGCGGAATGGGACGAGTCTCCCGAGATGACCCAGGAACCAAGTTGGACAAGGACTCTCATAGTGTACAGTTGCTGTCTTCTTGGAGTGATTGTCGTTCTGATTATCATAAATTTTCGGCCATTTTTTGCCTGAAATTTTTACGAATAAAGCTGATTTATTACGAATGATTTTGTTTATGTTTGATTGTGGATCCAGGTTATAGCAAGGAAGACGTGTTTCGTGGCATGCTTGACTGCTCATGCTCTTAATGCTGAATTATCGCATAAATTTTTTGAGAACTAATTCAATTCAATTTTAGTAGTCTAAAAAGCATATAGCTCTACAAAATATCACGAAACAACATGGAAATGACGAATAATATGAAAACCAAAAAGGGGATTCGGTTGCTTATTGAGCAGTTCAAGTATTAGAAAAAACGATGGGGTCAGTATGTTTTGTTCTCTTCGATTGAGAGCCAAAAAGGCATTAGGATTTCTCATTAGGGGTTACTGAACCTAATCTTACTGTGTCCATCTGATAACGGCAAACAGCCAGAAACCGGTAGTGCAGTGTAAGGGATGGGATGTGAGCAACGCATTACTTTGGTTATCCATAAGCGCCCTCAGTGCTTGACCTAGAATCACTTTGTGATTCCGTGTCTGAACATCGTGGTTCGTTGTACGAACCCTATATAACAGTGGCATTTGAGTATAACTTTGTTTACCACTTTACCACTGTTCCAAGGCTCACTGAACCTGATCTTACTGTCTCCACCAGACGACGGCAAACAGCCAGAAACCGGTAGTGGAGTGTAAGGAATGGGGATGTGAGCAAAACATTACTTTGGTTCTCTTACACATGCTTTGATGATCGGTACCATTTTGCAGCTGATTCGTCGACTATTTTGTTGCTGCACTTGCCTAAGACGTTCCCAGAGAACCATCCGCAAGCTGTGTTCGCCCAGGGAAAGACAATACACCCCAACTTGGGAAGATGTAGGTCTAATGACATGCTTATTACAATGGATTTGCAATATGCCAAACTGTTACCCTTCCCTTTTGGTTGTCAGTCCTGCACCCACTTGAAGTTGCAAGCCTAACAAGTCGGAGATACAATCTTGAACAAACTTGACTCAACAGCAAGATTTATTTTGGTTCCATTTGTCATATTTTTCTTTCTTTTGGGTTCCGTTATGCTAACTTCAAGAATAATGATGTGGTGTATTATGAAATACAGAGGACATTTGTAAATTCGTCTTTTGTCCCTCGATAAGAGGAATTTCATTCTAGCACAAACAAGTTACTTGAATATCGAGCCTAACACCTAGTGCGGAGTACACAGGAAATCAGTTTATCTGCTTGATTGTCGATCATTACTTGAAGGTCAACACTTGATGGTTTTAGGTCATCCAAAAGCGTACTTCATCCGTTTTCGATTTCTACGGAGATGGTAAGTATTTCGCAGCCTTGACTAAGCTACTTATAGTTAACCTTCAAAATGTTCTTACGTAGAATACATCGGCGAGCTATTACAAATAGTAAGACTGAGAAGAGGCTTATAAAACCACAGAAGGCAGTTCCATTCAATTCAATTTTGATGGTTCAAAAAGCATGTAGCTTTACAAAAAACCACAGAATATTATGGGAACAACGAATAATATAACAAGCAAAAATGGGATATGGTTGCTTACTCAGCAGTTAAAGAATCAGGTAAAAATCCGAAGGTCAGAAATTGTTTTCGAATGGTAGAATGGCAAATATAAATACATGGTGTAATGATGTATAGTGTTCTTCGATGCACGAGTTTAGGGTCAAAAATGAATCAAGACTTCTATTGAAAATCTTCTGATTGTCAATAACATCTCGCTAGACACGGAGATTCATCAACGGATTGACAGAGCAGCGGTTGATTTGCCCCGATTAAACTCTCGTATTTTGGGTAACCGCAGGTTGACTATAAAGACAAAGATGATGGTATACAGCGCGTACGTACTAATTGCTTTACTGTATGGCAGTGAAACCTGGACCACTTACGCATGACACGAACGGAAGCTGAATGCTTTCCATCGATGAACCACCCCGCGTATATTGAACATATTGTGGATGGACAGAGTGACTAATGCTAAAGTGCTTTCAAAAGCTGGTCTACATAGCATGTTCACCCTATTACAACAGCGCCGCCTGTACTGGTTTGGTCATGTTTACAGAATGGAGAATGGTCGTATTTCGAATGATCTACTCTATGGTGAGTTGCAACTAGGAGGTCGACCATGGAGCAAACGATAAGTGACTAAGTCACGGCTGCGAAATACTTACGATCTCCGTAGAAATCGAAAACGGATGAAGTACGCTTTTGGATGACATAAAACCATCAAGTGGTGACCTTGAAGTAATGATCGACAATCGAGCAGATAAACTGATTTTCTGTATACTCCGCCCCATGTGTTAGGCTCGATAAACAAGTAACTTGTTTGTGCTAGAATGAAATTCCTCTTATCGAGGGACAAAAGACGAATTTACAAATGTCCTTTGTATTTCATAATACACTACATCATTATTCTTGAAGTTAGCATAACGGAACCCAAAAGAAGGAAAAATATTACAAATTGAACCAAAATAAATCTCGCTGTTGTGTTAAGTTTGTTCAAGATTGTATCTCCGACTTTCTGGGCTTTCAACTTCAAGTAGGTGCAGCACTGAAATCCAAAAGAGAAGGGTAACAGTTTGGCATATTGCAAATCCATCGTAATAAGCAAGTCATTGAAACCTACATCTTCCCAAGTTGGGGTGCATTGTCTTTCCCTGGGCGAACGCAGCTTGCGGATGGTTCTCCGGGAACGTCTGGGGTAAGTGCAGCAACAAAAAAGTCGACGAAACGGCTGCTAAATGGTACCGTTCATCAAAGCATGTGTAAGAGAACCAAAGTAATGTGTTGCTCACATCCCCATCCCTTACACTCCACTACCGGTTTCTGGCTAATTGCCGTCGTCTGGTGGAGACAGTAAGATCAGGTTCAGTGAGCCTTGAAACAATGGATAAATGGTAAACAAAGTTATACTTGTATGCCACTGTTATATAAGGTTCGTACAACGAACCACGATGTTCAGACACGGAATCACAAAGTGATTTTAGGTCAAGCACTGAAGGCGCTTATGGAAAACCAAAGTAATGTGTTGCTCACATCCCTATCCCTTACACTGCACTACCTGTTTCTGGCTGTTTGCCTTCTTCAGGTGGACAGAGTGAGATTAGGTTCAGTAACCCCTAATGAGAAATCCTATTGCCTTTTTGGCTCTCAGTCGAAGAGAACTAAACATACTGACCCCATCGTTCTACATATGGCCCCCACTCTGTAAACGAAAGCAATTTTCACCCTTAGAAGTTTTACCTAATTCTTGAACTGCTCAATAATCAACCAAATCCCCTTTTTAGTTGTCATATTATTCGTAATTTCCATATTGTTTCGTGATATTTTGTAGAGCTATATGCTTTTTAGACCATCAAAATTGAATTGAATTAAATTGCTAAAAACTCATTTGATACGGCAATTCAACATCAAGATTCCTTGGGGAAGATGATCAGGCAAGCATGCCACGAAACACGTCTTACCACTCTAACCTGGATCCACACTCAAGCATAAACAAAAACATTTGTAATAAATCAGCTTTATTCGTAAAAATTTCTGGCAAAAAATGGCCGAAAATTTATGATAATCAGAACGACAATCACTCCAAGAAGACAGCAACTGTACACTATGAGAGTCTTTGTCCAACTTGGTTGCTGGGTCATCTCGGGAGACTCGTCCCATTCGGCATGCCATTGGCCGTCTAATTGATCCGGATCGATATATATCTGGAATAATCAATAAGATTTTTTAATCTGATTGAAAACAGTATGGCGCGGATTTCAACAGCACGTGAGTTAGTGGAATAGAATGCATTGTGTATGATTTTTTATAGCTGAGAAATGCTGAAGGGTGTGTCGTTCTTACATTCATTGATCATTTACAAAATGGTGAAATGATAAGAATAAGAATAACGCTACATTTGTGATTCGATTATATCTTCTAATGAGATGATTGCAACCGTTCTTACAAACGACCGCTATGTTCCACCTTCTGGCTCAAAGCTTCGTAATTTCTACTGTGATTTTTAAGTAACTATTGATACGAAGCCTGTTGCACAATAAGTCTTACTCAACTTACTGAACGTAACACCAACGTAACGAACGCATGAAACTTATTCCTTTGATTAATTAGTCATTGTCATGAAAATGAAATGCAAAATTTTCATCTAATTCTCACAAGTCACTTACCACTGGTGATTCTTCGTAGTCTTCCGGCTCCTCGTAAATTGTTGCAAGTCTGCCCATTGCCACAATGAATGCCAATGTCCACCAACTCGAACACACTGGTCTTTGTTTTCACAGACATTTTATGCACTTTATCCGGATCTAATTTTGACCTCGAACGATGATTGGTCAATGGCAATAGGTCACAAGGTCGTGAAGACAAAGAATTCGTCTCTGAACTGAGGTCACGTGCGCGCTAATTACCTTGGGGCTCCGAACGACGTTTGGTCAACGCAAGGTCGTGTTCAGACTATGAATTCGTTTCTAAATTGAGGTCACATGCGCGCTTATCACTTAAATAACCTTTAAAAATTCGTGACTTACTGCTAACAGTTAGAGTCGGTCATTTTTCGTAATTACATGTTTAATAGCGCGTTCGTAACATAAGGGCAGATTTTTGAACGAATACTTGACTCGTTTGAATATGGCTAGATTTTTCTCATTGTCTCTCATTTTATTAAATGCGTTTGGAATGAAATGTGAATGATTTACCTCAATCGCATCGGCAAACGGAAAATACAGCATGTTGACTGGAATGCATGTCTTGCGAAAACGGAACTAATTGTAGAATCACTTGTAGAATCACAGTGATTCTCGTTCAAACGCTCAAAGCGATAATGAAAGACCGATGCCTACATCCTCGTTCCTTACACACCACTACCGTTTTCTGGCTGTTTGCCGTCATCAATTGGCGACTGTACGATCAGGTTCAGTGAGCCTTGGAACAGCGGTAATGTTGTAAACACTGTAATATTTGTATGACTCGCTGATCCTGATATTACTGTCACCAACTAATGACGGCAAAGAGCCAGAAACCAGTAGTGGCGAGTAAGTTCGGGAGATGGGAGCAACATATCGCTTTGGTCATCCATGAGCGCCTTGAGTGTTTGACCAGGAATCTCTGTGTGATTCTGTATTTCAACATAGTGGTTCCTTGTAAAAACCCTATTTGACAGCGGCATACAAGTATACCGTTGTTTAGCAATATACCACCTTTTCATTCATTCATTCAGTCCTCTCCGTGCCGGGTGGCACATGCGGCGAAGATAATTTCACGCCATTGGTTCCGGTCTGTCGCTGCTTCCGTTGCCGTCTGCACCGTGAATCCTTGTGCATGTAGTTCGCGTTCCAACGTTCTGCGCCAAGTTTCTTTGGGCCGTCCCCTTTTTCGTTTACCTTGTGGATGCCATTGCATGGCTACCTTCGTATGCGAACTGGGATCCATCCTGCATACATGACCGAGCCACGGATTTGTTGTCTTCGTTTCCGTAGCAATGTATGTTATACGGGATAGGGTTGCTAGCCCTAAGCCCAACCATCCTCCTTTCTCAGACGGGCTTGGGACCGTCCTTGACGGAGTTATACCACCTTTTCAAGGTTCACTGAAACGGATATTACTGTCGCCACGTGATGACGGCAAACAGCCAGAAACCGATAGTGTTGTGAAATTGATGGGGATGTGAGCACCACAATACATTTTATTTCATTTGTATTTAGGCTGTCCCATTAGCTTGGAAAAATGCTACCAGCAAACGCAAGGTATTGCTTTGGTTTCACCCTTTAAAATTACATTTCGGCCTTTTTGGTGCAATCAGGTGGAGACAGTTACATAAGCTTCACTAAGCGTTCGAGCAGTAAAAGAAGGAGAAAGTAAACCTTCGTTTAATTTTAAAAAAATATTTAACAATATTTAATAAAAAGAAAGAAAAGAAACACGCCAAGGTAGTTGAATATATTTGAGGCCGATCGGGAATCCATATTCGCGAAAAGAAAATTGGTGATGAATCCGTTACAGCAGATTTTTGGCAACGCTTCGCTCAGAAGCCTCGTCAGTTCAAGGGTGTCATTACGAACAGGGTTCAAAAAGGAATACAGGCGAGATAAAAGCAAATTGATAAACCACTCTACATATGTGGTAAAAACCTGATTGTTTATTACTGATGTGTAAATGCTAACAACGACCACAAGAGATGTTGCTTGCTCCTTCTCAACTGGTCGGGCATATGACGCTACTCAGTTTTTGCCGGTCTGGAGAAACATACATTGAGGTTTAATCGCGGTCGGTCAATAGGTGGACGGTAGCTCAGGCCGTAAGCCGTTGGACCACAATGGTGACGGTCCCGGGTTCCAATCCGTTCCGAGACAGAATATGCACTGCTGATGAGCTTAAATAAGAGAGAAACTTCAGTCCAGTGTTCCCAATGTGGACCGTTGTGATAAACCTTGTGAATATTTCGGAGTACTTGATACATATGAGTAGTCACAAAATATAAAATATAAATGATTCAATTGCATTGTCGATGCAGGGGGTAAACAATTACGAAAAATCATCATCACAATTGTTCAATGGCTGCATCCTTTTGACATAGATAGCTTTCGGAGAAAGGGATGAAAGATGGTTGATATTGTGATTTTTGAGATGGCAATATAATACATTTTGATCGAGTTTTTGTCGGTGTAGAATCGGTTGGATTATCTGCGAAAATACTATTAATACGTTCGGTATAAGAAGAAAAGTATTGTTCGAAAATAATTTCACAATCGCTTACATGGGAGGCTAAATTTGCGTGAGAAATGATTTTCAGTCGATGTCGGCCATAGATGTACCTTACAGTTACGTGATTTTTTCATGTTCCACAGCTTTTCGAGTGACTAAACAAACCGAGTCGGGAGGAACGTCTTATTATCACACAGTATTTCGGAATGGAGTTCAAAAATTGCAGGAGAGCAGTATAAAAACTGAGGTAAGCTACAAGAGAGAGTGAATTGAGACCTAACCCCAACAGAGCGAAGATAAAACGTGTAAAATGAGAAACTATGTATGGAACCAAGATGATCGGTCTAGCTTAAGTTAATGGGAAAGGCGACACCTGGATACTTAACAACTTTCTCTCTATAAAACATATGGATTTGATTCTATAGCCCAGTAAATTACAATGCAAAGCATCACGCATGTCGCCACGCAAATGTCATATTTAGTGAACTACTTTCACCGTGTAACTTCGTATTTTGTACATAAACATTTTGGCCTTGTATGGTTATTCTCTTTTTTCGGCCTTGTATACTTTACTTGAATTAATGCTTGTAAAATATACTTTTTGGCGGTTAATATAACTTCGAACCCTCGGACTTTGAATTCTTCCGTGTTTGCGAAGTTTGTGTGCGTCGCTTTGTGCGGGAATTATGATTAACAGATCCTCCAACAGTTTAGCGCATTCTGCACCTTGGAGTCTGTGTGGATTACCTCGCTATCTTTGAACTTCACGGACCTCTCTCGTTAAACATTTGCACTTTTGGTCTTTCAGAGAGTTCATTCCATTTTTGTTGTATTTTGTGTAGTGCAGACTTATGTTTGGACCACTACACATCTAATACAGATAATAGAGTATCTAAAGATCTGTCTCGATGTTTAGCAAATCCAAAGACTACATCATTGGCGTGCTTGAAAACAAAAGTGTCCAACCAACCTCAGCATGTTCAATGGAACGAAGCAATAATCCTCTCAGACGACCACTGGAGCGCGAATATTTGAGCAGACAGCCTGGTTCGAATCACGATCGATCTTTAAATCAATGGTTTAATTGATCAACGCAGAGAGTCGGTTCGCGAAGCCAAATACTATCCAAATTTCGACTATCTAGCCCACGACATTAGCCAGAGAAGCAAACAAAATGAGCGAGACGATGGGATGTTCAAGGGCCTGCAATTTGTTAACGAATTAGACAACCATATTTTGGGGCATGGTAAAGATATAAGTATGTTGTTACAGGGCTACGTTAATCATGCCTTCTTGATTGGGCGTATGGGACAGTGGGATGTGACTGCCAGAAAGCAGTTGTGATCATACAATTGTGGAACCAGCCAGACAATCCAGCTTCACAACAGTTGCAAATAGTCAATTGATTCATTTAGGGATTCACTGAAATTGCACTTGGTATCAAATTGATCCAAGTCGGACGTGTGATGTACATCGCAAGTTCATGATGATCCGTATGCTACACCGTTTTACATGACCAATTCGGGATAAAAATTTACTTTCATGGGTAGGTTAAACCGTATTTTCAGTTTGCACAGTTCAATTGTGAAATAGTTTACCTACTCACATCAGCGGGGAGTTTCTTTTCAAAATGCTTGATCTGATAGACTGCATCCCAAGGCAGCTCAAACTCGTTATTTTGTTCCACTCTTGGCTGCTGAACGAACATCACGCCGCCGGCTTGCAACTGACGCCCTTCTACCGAGTTCTGACTATCGTTGCAAGCGCTGCGGGAGAAATTGATCCTCCCGAATCGGACTGTTTAGACATTCAAAAAGCTGTAGAACATGAACATGCATGCGATTGTGATGTACATCCATTGTCGACATCGACCGAAGAAGGCCAACAACATCAACTCACGTGGTACAATCTGAAACCGTTGACTCTTGAAATCACACTTGCTGCCCACGTGAACAAGTATGTCTTGGGCTTGATACTGTTTATTACCCAAAAGTTAACTTGTAACTCAGTGTTATATAAGGTTGGCACCAACAAGCTATTCAATCACATGTACCAACACCAATGGCATTCAAGGAAAAATCCCTATTGACATGCATCTGCATCCCACACACCATCACCGGTCCTGTGCTGTTTGCACTCATCTTGGTCGTACTGTTATTAAACCCACCTACTCCGAAAAAGATTTAGGCGTGATTATCCAATCAGACTTGGAAAACTCAATGCAATGTTGACTGGCTGCCTGCAAAGCTGAAAGCAACCTGGGTCTCCTCAGAAGGTTCGTTGGACCCACACAGTGTCTGCAAATTGATTTCAACCTACATCCATCCTCATATCGAATATGATATACCGGCATGCGATCCTTGGTGGAAAAAAGATACTCAGCTATTGGAAGCTCCAAAGCGCAGAGCGACAAAACTCGTCCTGGGATTTTCTAATTATCCATACGAAATGTGACTTAAAATATTGAATTTACATTCGGCTCAATACAGACGGAAACGAGGAGCACTAATATTCATTTGGACAGTGATTAATCAAACAAATCATCCTTGCAGTCGTTTGTTCCATCTTTCCCACAACACACATCTGCTTGGTCACCAAACTAAACTTTACCAACAGCAAAGCAGGTTGAACTGCCGCAAATATGCATTTTCCGTTCGCAATGTGCAATTGTGGAACAGTTTCCATACTCACGTGATACAATCCGGAACTATTGACGTTTTCAAGAAATCACTAGATGTCCGCATCGACTAAACAGTCCGATTCGGGAGGAACAATTTCTCCCGCAGCGCTGGCAAAGATGGTCAGATCTCGTTTGTATTGCATCAGTTGCACACTGGCGACGTGATCTGCGTTCAGTAGCCAACAGCTGTATCTGCTCCTCCTCAGCTTGCAGACGACGCTTGACACAATGCCCTCAAATGTGAGCGGTCGAGAGCAAGCAAGGCAATTCGACTGAAATCCGTTGAGAATGGCAGGCATCTGCAAAGCGCTGAGATGATGTCAAACCCAATCACAAGTGTGATCCATCGTGTGAGTGCTCGCCTCCGGTTCCATCAACAAAACGCGATGAGGAGTATGAAGCACCCTAAGGTAAGTGCAATAGCTTGTTGCACTAAGTGCCTTCAATTTAGTAAAAGCGAGAGTTACTTTGGTTGATTGGCCAGAGGGAGTGAGCTTCATGCTGATACAAGCTGGAGTCTAACTACCATTTCCGGTTCTTTTTCTCCCTCATATCTGTCTAGGCTCGGTCAACCTGACAGTATCTTAGCCCACGTGCAGTATCTAACTGTGCGGCATTTTGCTTGGACCAGGCTTGTGTTTTCGAACATACGTAATATATAAAACAGCACGAATGTATCGATACCGGACAGTTCTAAGCATCAGCATCAAAGGCAGCACTAAATCTATAGAACGGTGCAACAATCAATTGTAAATGCAGGGTTATAGAATGTTTATTACGATGAATCATTCAATTGATTGATTTAAAGTAATTAAATTTGAATACTTTGCGCAGGTGCAGTTTGCGTAAAATAATCGATCACCATGCTACTTAAATAAAATAAGTAGCTAAAGAAGTATTTTTGATTATATCATTTCCCAATTATCCCGAACCTTTTGCACTTCAATTGTAGTAGATAAGCTGAAAACGGTGACTATGCGAAACAAAATGTCCAGCAAGTTTCTCTGCCTACCTCAACCTGATTGAAGAGAAAAAGAAACACGCGTTGTGAAATAAAAAAGTAATATCTGAAGCCAATTGAAAAAAACAAAACAAAGGTTTTACAAACATGGATGAAAATAGCTCAAACGTTCAATACACATATATACATCGTGAGTGGCGGAAACAAGTAAACTAGGGGGATAAAAGCGACGCACGTGTGATCAGTGCATTTCAATGAAAGACCAAAGTGAATCAGGCAAGTGCACGGGGCAGAATCGCCGGTTCAAATCGAGTTGACGCGCAGCGCGAGCAGCCAGGCATTGCAACGTCACGTGTTCCATCGGGCGGACACCGGCGTATGAGAGAATATGGCTGAAGCACGGATCTAAAGCGGACACGCCGTCTACATCGGTGGCATCTAGATGAGCGCCATGTTCGAGGAGCAGTTTCACCAGCGCCACCTGCGAAAAAAGAGGATTGACGTGACAGATGATATCCAAGTGAATAAATATAGGTAAGATTGGATCGTTACCTAATAATCTAACGGGCTAGCGGTTCATCTATCCATTGATCTATTCATCTACTTATTAGTAATAAGTTTACTTTACTTTTATGCGAATATCTCCTCCTGGAGGATGAGTCGGCTTCAATGAAGAGTCTTGGGAATTTGGGTCCCCAGCACCACTCGGCGTTTGTTCGAGTCATCTTCTCTAGCCTTTGCACAACGGAGTGCGACCTGCAAGGCAGCAGGGAGTTGCCAGAAAGAGAGGTGGTGTGCACCTACTGACCGTCTGCCAGACTCTGTTTCAGATTTTTCCTCAGGGTTTTCTCCCGAAGCATTTTCCGCAAGGCAGACGAGGTTTAAAATCAGGGTCTTCCATCCATTAGATGAAATTCCCTTCCAGACTAACGATCTCCATCTAATATTCAGGCGACAGTCACTCGCCCCTTCTCCTGTTGGTAGAAGCAGTTCCGCCAGGCTCGGGGAGCCACTCGTACAGGCCAGATGCTGGAATTGGTTGTCAGAGGCTATCTGAGTCGCATGCATTATGGGAGCGTTTTATAAACAGTGGGAGCTTATCCCCACTGCCACCCCAGGCTATGACAACCTTTGGAACCACCCGATGAACCAGGCAAGCAACATTTCTATACATCAACCCATGAAAATTTCATCGATTTAATACTAATTTTACTTGAGCAAAAGGATCAAAACTAACGCCAGATATAATATACACGACAATACACAACAATTACCAAAAAACCCCTGTCTCAAAACGACCGAACCAACTC
>JACCGJ010011524.1:0-11903 GCA_013407085.1 Atriophallophorus winterbourni | reverse complement strand
CCAGTTTAAAAACATCACTTCAAACTAACAGTGCCTTCAAAAAAGCAACACGCGTTCTAAATCTACTCAAACGTGTATTTGGGAAATTTTCGCCCAAGATATTTCCAAGGATCATGAATGCATACTTGAGACCAGTCATGGAATACGGTGTACAGTCATGGTCTCCGTCGCTCAAGAGGGATGTGGAACTTATGCAGCGAATCTATCACCGCTCAACGAAACTAGTTCTCAGCATCCGAAACAAACCATATAAAGAAAGGATAGCTCAAATGAATCTGTTCGATTTTCCCTATCGACGAATCAGAGGAGACCTTATCTTACTTTACAAAACATTCCATACCCCGAACCATCCCTTATTGGATTTATTCACGCGAAGGGATACGAGGAATTATCGGACCCATGAATATGTGCTGGTCGTACCGCATTCCCGCCTGAACTGTAGAAGGTATTTTTACTCTGTCCGTGTCTGTTTTACTTGGAACAGTTTACCTTCAACCGTTGCTCACGCCACTAACTTGCATGACTTTAAAACGAAATTAGACGAATTTTTATTGCAATATTCGTTTATAGAACACTTATATACTGTTTAATCTATGTTCTTATATTGTAAATACACTTAAATTACAATTTTTACCATCCTATGTTTGTTGTTAAGCTTGTTGCTTTTTAGACCATTACAAACCTTGAATTACCTTGAATTATCCATTGATGTTGTGTAGCTTTAATCATCATATACTTGACAGGGTGTCGGACATACAAACATCATCCGCATAGGCTCGCTACACATGAAAACCACTGGTAAATGCCTATACACAAATGCAGAGTGCTTGCGGAAAACATCGCCGAATTATCCCACTTTAACGCTCAGCTTTCTGCAGACATCATTACTGTTATCGAAAAATGGTTTTACGATCAGGTGAACGATTGCGAGCTGGCACTTCCCAACATGATCCTACTTCGACGAGACCGTTCAAGATCAAGTGGTGGAGTTGCTTTGTATTATAACGAACGTCTTCAATGCACAGCTCTACCTGACACAAGGTTTGAGCTAGAGGACACCATGTGGTGTAGCCTTCGCTTGGAAACTGGAGAGAACTGTATACTTGGTGTGATCTACCGCTCGCCCAACTCTTCCGATGCCCACAATGAAACGTTGTTAAGATGATGCGCAACGCTAGAAACCTTAAAGGATGCCAATTGTTAATGATGGGTGATTTTAAACTCCCACATCTCTCCACCAATGGTGTGGATACTCAGCAATCCCTTGAGTACAAATTCCGTGAGATAATCACTTTCACTCCCCTATACAAACATGTACATTCGTTCATTCGACAAAGGGGCCTCAATGAATCATCAATTTTAGATCTGGTTTTAACCTCCGAAGCAACAGCAGTCAGGTCAGTGCAGTATCATAGTCCTTTGGGGCTAAGTGACCATCTGGTTTTGTCCTTCGAATTCGTGTGCAACGCCAGAAGTGGTCGGGCGACTTTAAGTTCATCAGAAGAGTTGATTACTGAATATCAATCACTGATTCGGGATTCTGCCCTAGCTGAACACGTGTTAGACACTGGACAGAGCGTAGATCTTGATAACGTGAAAGTGATAATACGGGGTGTGAAATCTTATAGGGGAAGACTTCACGCCGAGGCTGTTGAAATAACAAAGGCTGCGGCGAATGCGGTTAACAAGGTGGATGGGGCGGATATCTCAACTATCTGGCGTTCGGTTTTGCAGCGGATAAGAATTAACGAACATCACACCTAATACGCACATGGTTACGTAAGCAGTGTCAGCAGACGCTGACCTGTGCAATTAATAAATAATTAGGGATGAACACAGCAATTAGGAGGTGTTGATCAATTATCTCGATCTCCCCTGTCTAGCTTAGAGAAATCAGGATTGGTCAAGAGAATGCCATTTAAACCTCAACACTGTTCGTATCGACACCCTTGGTCTGACGAAGCTTCTGTGTTCGGAAGCGAAACGTTACCAAAAACTTACTATAACCGATTCATTGCAAACTCTATTTTCATGTCTATATAATTGTTTTAAAATATTGGGTCAAATTTCGATTTTTGCAAGTGTCATTAATTTTCGATTTTATCACAGTTCTGCGGAACTGCGGAACGCTTCCAAAGTGACACAACACTCGACTGATTGGCTTCGCATAGTGTATAAGGTTCATTGTCATTTACTTCATACTTGAAAGCCAGTTTTAATCAGATTGGTACATTCAAACTTTGCAAGAATGGTCCGCATATTTGATCTAAGTCAGCCGATCAAACCGATTAAAATGAGCGGTGTTTGAAAGGCCGTCAACACATTGGGTTTCAAGACGTTTTTCATCACCTGGTGGCAACACTAAGCTTAGGTTCAGTGAGTCCTGAAATAGTTTATTATTGTAAACATAGTTACAATTATATTTCCTAGTATGTACAAAGGAAATACACTAAGATTCCTTCACATCAATATCGAAGAAAAAACAGTCGTGTTAAAAGACAAGCAACGAGAGGCGAAAGAATATCAATCCCTCTTTGGCGATTCAGTTTAACGTTCATACCAGTAGACTGCAACTCTACAGCCAGAGCTTAGTCGATTGTGACGGGTGTTGTAAAATCTTTGGAATCCAGTGTTCCGCATCAGTCATGTAGAGCTGGAATCAATTCTCTCTAACTGCAACCAAATCTGGTGAAAGTCTGTCACAATGCTCGCATAGTTCAGCTAATTTGTTAGTTGAACACTGAGGATTCGTATATATGCACTTGATCGTATTTATCTTACACAATGTAGGATCGAGTAATGTAGCTATTGGTCCGACTAAGCGCGAGTTTGACCTTTTAGGTTTCTTGTGTAATATTTTGACTGTGAGTAACAAATTTGAAATCAAACTGTGATTGCGATGGTTTTATGGGTGTTACTGATGAAACACGCTTAGTCTTACGTCTGGTGGAAGTTTTGTGGGATTTGATTTCGTGAGTGATGTGTTTTGCGGACGCATAAATTTGTGCTCCTATACTTTTAGATTTATTCCCTTATCTGCTTATATGAGATGCACGGTTCAAATATCACTGGACTTGTCTTAATTTGAGCGGTCGGAATATACCCGTTTCAACATCGAACAAAGTGAATCCTTAAAAATCCAATTTTTCCAGTTTTAACCCAGATACACCTACGCGTGCAATAACCCAGGCGATTAAGAATTTCGTTCCTGTTCGAATACTGTTGACAAGATCACACTATTTCGAATCGAGTGATAGCTTTTTTCAATTCTGTCAGATCGAAACTCGTTGTGCAGCATCACTATGATTTAAACTCGTTTGCATTTTATCGCTTGGATCGCCCCATTCCGATCCAACGCATTCACTCCACAGGTAACGATAGATCGAAAACTACTGTAACGCCACTGTAACTCATCACTCGTTGGATTGTAACGATGACACGAAGAATGACCTCGATGCCCCAGTCAAAGTAGGCAGCACTTGATACGTGTCAAGTGTGCAACAAATGGGTAAGTGCTACATCTCACACAGTTAAATGATTTGGCTGCTTGGGTAAAGTACATACCAACTGTGATAAAGCAGTAACGCTGGAAGTGGTATCGTTTATTAAAAATGTTGCTCTCCCCGGCGTTTGGATGTCGAAGTAAACAGCCTATCGTTATACCCACAAATCCTTTCCATAAGGCAAAGATGCAATCTGGAATAGAGATTTTGAAAAATTGTTATCGACAACTTGAGTAAACATTTAAACCGCTTTTGGTAGATAATATTTTTAACGCAATTCAACCCAAAATAAATGTTGCTCATGGCGGCAAAAACGATGAGAAAAATACGTCCTAACAGCTCCCTTAACTGAGTGTCGTGACTGCTTATCTAAATGTAATGAAGATGGTCCTAGTGAACCTTGCTTACCATGGTCCTAATCTGATAAAATAGTGAACAATTTGGCCAGGCCCCGCTACCGTCTACTTGCTAGATCCGAACAAGCTAAAAACTAAACCGCTTATCAAACGAACACCGATATCGATCTCAGTGTAATGTGCACAAAAGAGTCGACAGATACACCTTTTCAGCAAGACAAGCACATAAGCTCAAATAATGGACTAAGCATGGGCTTGAAGGCTTTATTGCCTACTACGATGACGCGCTTAACTCGACATAGAATCTACCGCACATAGTCCGACCGCGCTTATTAAGTGTGACATTGCGGACATGACATGGAATAAGTCATCCTCAATTAATTGATTTCCTGAACTATGCAAGCTTTGTTACAGATTTTCACCCAATTTGTTTGCAGTTGCAGAAACTTGGTAGCAGTCCTACATCACTGATGCTGAGCTCTGGATTCTGAAAATTTTACAACACCGTCACGATCGCCTAAGCGCAGGCTGTGGAGTTGCAGTCTACTTTCATGAACGTGAGACTGAATCGCCAATAAGTGATTGATATTATTTCGCCTCTCTGGGCTTGCCTTTCATCACGACTGGGCTTTTTTTCGATATTGATGTAAAGGAATCTAGATGTATTTCCTTGGAACATACTAGGAAATTTAATTTAACTTTGTTTACAATTATGCACTGAACCTAAGCTTAGTGTCGCCACCATGTGATGACAAATGTCTTGAAACCCAATGTTGTGTGTAAGTTCAAGTGTTGAGAGCCTTTCAAACAATGCTCAGTTTGAAAGGTTTGACCGGCTGACTTGAATCAACTATGCGGACCATTCTTGCAAAGTTTGAATGTACCAATCTGATTGAAAGTGGCATTCAATTATGAAGTAAATGACTATAAATCTGATACAATATGCAAAGCCAATCTGTCGAGTGTGATGTCACTTTAAATGCGTCGATTACGTAGTTTCGCTGAACTGTGAGAAAATCGAAAATTGTTGACGCTTTAAAATAGCGAAATTTGACCCAATATTTTATAACAAGTATATAGAGAGAGCTTTGAAGATGTAATCACTTGCCCTTAAAATTATGAGGATAGACTAGTGCAACTCATGTTAAATTCAATGCCTTGCAGATGGATTGTATTGGATTTCATCCTCATGTCTAAAATACTGAACTTAAAGAGACATCTAAATTTTTATACTTTCAAGTCATACCCCAGGCACACTCACATTGGCATTAAACATTACACTTTTTCACCGAAACCATGCTCAGTTATCTTATTCTTTCTATTCCTATTTGTTCTCTATGGAATTCCTCATCGTCAGAGGTTTTATAATCATCTAATGAATGGATTTTCAGAATAAACATGGATATATTTCACGCCACTACTCGCTTAGATGAATAAATTAAGCAAAGTACACATTATTTATTCTAACGAATATGTTTCCATCATACCGAGGTAATACATGAAAATCTTGGCAACTAAAAAACTCTCGACCATCAAACGCCTAAATTTTAATTTTTTTTATTTTATTACGAAAACCCTATGATGTTGTGTAGCTTTAATCATCATATACTTGACAAGGGGTCGGACATACAAACATCATCCCCATAGGCTCGCTACACACGAAAACCACTGTTAAATGCCTATACACAAATGCGCAGTGCTTGCGGAACAAAATCGCCGAATTATCATACTTCAACGCTCAGTTTTCTGCAGACATCATTACTGTTATCGAAAAATGGTTTTACGATCAGGTGAACGATTGCGAGCTGGCACTTCCCAACATGATCCTACTTCGACAAGACGGTTCAAGATCAGGTGGTGGAGTTGCTTTGTATTATAACGAACGTCTTCAATGCACAGCTGTACCTGACACAAGGTTTGAGCTAGAGGACACCATGTGGTGTAGCCTTCGCTTGGAAACTGAAGAGAACTGATTACTTGGTGTGATCTACCGCTCGCCCAACTCTTCCGATGCCCACAATGAAACGTTGTTACAAATGATGCGCAACGCTAGAAACCTTAGAGGATGCCAATTGTTAATAATGGGTGATTTTAACCTCCCACATCTCTACTCCAAAAGTGTGCATACTCAGCAATCCCTTGAGTACAAACTCCGTGAGATTATCACTTTCACTCCCCTATACAACCATGTCCGTTCATTCACTCGACAAAGGGGCCTCAATGAATCATCAATTCTAGATCTGGTTTTAACCTCCGAAGCAACAGCAGTGGAGTCAGTGCAGTATCATAGTCCTTTGGGGCTAAGTGACCATCTTGTGTTGTCCTTCGAATTCGGGTGCAACGCCAGAAGGGCGTCGGGCGACGTTAAGTTCATCAGGAGAGTCGATTACTTCGGCCTTCGCGGTGCCATTACGATTATGGAGGAAAAACATCTCGACCTTACGAATGCAGATACTCATTGTTCTAGTCTGTTAAGTTATATCGGTACAAAACTAGACGAAAATTCTACCTGTGTTCCCAAAAGGAAATCAAGAACATTTTGCCTCAAACTCCGAAGCCGCCTCGGAAGTGGATAGCCATGCGAAATTCCGCATGGGCTGCACACAAAATAACACGAACAGACGCATCTTGGGAACACTTTCGTAGTTTTCGTAACAAGGTGACGTCCTTCATTCGAGAAGACAAGCAATATCACCATTGAAAGCTGATCGACCAGATGGAACGACATCCTAAGCTGCTGTACACCATCGTGAACACCGCGACCAAGGTTAAACCAGGTGTATTTCCTATCCAGACAGAGAACGGACTGACTGATAATGTCAAGGATACAGCTGATGCCCTAATATCATTTTATGCGCAAGTATTTTGTCCAAAGAACGTGTCAACGCTGACGTCTTTGCCACGCCCACTGCAGGTCGAATGCCTTAGCAACATCGAGGTAAATCCTACGGTTGTGCGAAAGCATTTACGCGGGCTGAACGTTCGCAAATCACCAGGAGATGATGGAATAACACCTGCTGTTCTGAAGTCATGCAAGCTGGAGCTTTGTGGCCCACTAAGTGGTCTATTCAGGCACTCATTGAATACGGGAACCGTACCAACTCAATGGAAAACCGGTGTTATCACACCAATCTACAAAGGGGGCAGTCGTTCTGATCCGGCGAATTACCGCCCCGTGACGCTTCTTTCAGCGGTTTCTAAAATTTGGAACGCCTGGTGTGTGAACGACTTGTTGAACATCTCGAGAACCATCAGCTAATAACTTTCACACAACACGGATTTAGGAAAACATATTCATGCCTGTCTAACTTGCTCACGACTCTAAATGACTGGACGCAAGCACTAGACCAAGGGGGTTCCGTCCATGCCGGTTACTTAGATATATCTAAAGCATTAGACAGAGTGAATCACTCCTTACTGCTTCAGAAACTGCAGAATGTTGGCGTCATCGGAAACCTACTAACATGGTTCACAAGTTACCTGTCTGGACGCAAAGTAAAAGTCAGAATAGATGGTGAAGCTTCTCGAATAATTGAAGCCACGAGCGGAGTCCCTCAGGGTTCGGTTCTCGGTCCAATACTGTTCCTCATATTTATAAACGATCTACCGAACTTACTAGCATGTAAGCTTGTTTTATTCGCAGATGATGTAAAAATCTCGACGAAAGTCAATTCTATCGAGGACTGTCATGTTCTGCAAGGAGATTTGAATAAGCTGCACCAGTGCTCAATCCAAAACAAACTGCCATTTAATTTCCGTAAGTGCAAAATGTTGCAAGTCGGAAAACCCTTTCCGTTTACCTACAAACTTGGCAGTCACCCGCTTGAATGAAGTACATCACAAAAAGATCTCCGAATCTTGGTGTCTGGCACTTTGAAGAACAGCCTACAGTGCGACGCCGTCTACAAGCGTGCGTGCAGCTTGATAGGTTTACTGAAACGCATTTTCGGACGTTTCCCACCACACTCACTCGCGAAATTACTAAACACTTACATACATCCTGTCGTTGACTACGCTGTACAAGCTTGAACGCCATGGATGGAAAAAAACATCTCGCTCCTCGAACGAATTTATCACAAGGCAACCAAAACGGTTACCGGATTGAATAATTTACCCTTTGAGCAGCGACTGACCAGACTTGGACTGTGCACCCTCGAGCGCAGACGTGTCCTACACGACCTCACTCTGACATATCGAATCATCTATGCGAAATCCCACCCTATCAAACACCTCTTCAAGTTTGGTTCGGTTGTCCCCACACGCAGCCACCCTTTGACCCTTCAAATCCCACACTCACGATTGAATTGTCGTCGTCACTTCTTCGCTGTTCGTGTATGCTTCTTGTGGAATAGCTTGCCGACAGTTATTGTTACCTCAGCGAACGAGCACATCTTTAAACAAAGGTTACGAAACCTTATGTTGAGAACTACTGCGTTGGCCCCTACATATTGATGTCTATATTTTTTAACGCACGGAACTACCGTCCATCCAAAGATTCTTTTCCCTCAGTCTGTGTCGCCATTGAGGATTATTTTTGCTCCACCTATGAAGAAAACGGAGATGATCATACAAGTAACGATTTTTTTTAAATTTTTTATACGTATATCCTATGGTACTGTACAGCGATTTGCTTTTTTTAACCATAAATCTTGAATTTTGAATCTTGAAACAGTCAATCACATGGAGAGGAAATGTTTTAACACGAATTCCAAGATGTCTATATAATAATAATTTCACGTGAATAAAGGAGGTATACTAGTAAAATATAAACGAGGTAGAACACTCCGATCCGTATTACTGCACCTCAACGATAAAACATCTTCATTTTATAAATAATCAAATGCCAGGTTTGCGCGGGTGTTTATATTGAATACGTGTTTCTCTAGGATGAACGAACATAGAAAACTAATCGGAAATCAACTTTGCAATTCTAGTGAATTTCAATAATCGATCTAGCATTCTACCCCAGTTGTACATGTGCTTGGCAGTGTCACAGATTGGATCTTGCTAACGTAGAGGCGATTAAACGGGGTGTGAAATCTTATAGGGAAAGAGTCCACGCTGATTTGAATGAAGTAACAAAGGTTGGTCTGAATGCGGTAGCTGCAGCGGCTATCGCCACGATCTGGCTACCGGTTCGGCAACGGGTGATGGTCAATTTGCGTCACCTCTAATGCACTCACTGCCTATGCAAGCAGGCTGATCGGTCAGTGGACATATTTCATACCTGCACCGACAAGATATTGAGGGAACACACAATATGATGAGTATAGGCATTAACATGCATGACCTCGAATATGCACACTGATTAAGCAAGAAGATGGTCAGCGGACGTCGCTGGCATCTGTGCGCCAAATAAAAAATTAAGGAACCATATTGCTCGTTCACATGCATTCCCACCACCAACGCACGCCACGACGGGTTTTGTGCTGTTTGCACTCCTCATGTAGGGACAGAAAGATCAAGATCCGCATGCGCTTGAAACAGTGGAGGAAATGTAAACAAGTTGCGTTTGTATGCCACTGATGGGTAAGGTTGGTACGACCAGCTAGTTCAATAACTTCTATTAAACACATGTGTATTAGGGTTTAACGACGAAATGATGGAAAT
This sequence comes from Atriophallophorus winterbourni, assembly GCA_013407085.1. Lineage (NCBI taxonomy): Eukaryota > Metazoa > Platyhelminthes > Trematoda > Plagiorchiida > Microphallidae > Atriophallophorus > Atriophallophorus winterbourni. Next base: position 2,434 of record JACCGJ010011524.1, on the reverse strand, counting down.
GCATACAAATGAGCATTTTGGTTCATGGTTATGGGTTTAAATATACTTGTGTTTGGAAACGTGATTGAACAAGCTGGTCGTACAAATCTGATCCAAGAGTGGGACACCCTTGGTGTGACGAATCTAAACTGTCAGAAACGAAACGTTACTAAAAGTAAGTAAATGTTGTTATTTATCTAACCTGCAAAACATTAGAAGGAAAATATCCAGTAGTATTTATTTTGAAAATTACTCCACATTATCTCGACAACTCATATAAATGTATATCGATGCATTCATGTTATTGCACATGCAAAATCTTCAATGTTGAACGCAATGTGTTGCTCACATCCTCCGCACAACAACACATCGCTTTGGTTATCCGTGAGCACCATTGAATGCTTGACTAGAAATCACTATGTGATTCTGTGTTTGAACACCGTGGTTCGTTATACGTTACATGTTATGTTACATTTGCATTCAAGTATAACTTTGTTTATCATCAATGATTTTTTCCAGGGCAGATCGAGTATCGTATCAATGCTGTTTATTCAGGCTACCTATCTGCCTCGAGCAAACCCGGATTTCCTATTACAAGATTTAAACAAGCAGAGATCGACCGGAAAGCGATTGTTTTCCATCACCACATTGGTTTGTTCCCCAATATCTGTGATTTACTCATTTTAGTCCTCGTTTTCCTCAGCTGGTCATATTGTTCGTTGTTTTAACCTGGCCGTAATCTTCGAAGTTCAGACCGCAGTTTATTTAAAGTAAACGACGACTATATATCAAGTTGGTGAATGGTTTATCCTGACTTTATTGGTCAATAGATCACATGTAGCTTTCGTGAATTTGTTCTCCGAGCTTGTTGAGTTTGCATCGGACGTTTCGTTGCCAGACTAGGCAACATCTTCAGCGATTGTTGGCAAATTGACTGCTCGAAGTGGCACTGACGATGGTATTTGGCCGGCCGACCACTGGTCACGTGATCGCATGTGATTAATTGATTGATTGGCTGCTTTTCGTGAGCTTGGACGACATCTACGCACGGATACGACCTTGACGAAGAACCGAAAAGGCAGCCAATCATTCAATCAATCACATGCGATCACGTGACAAGTGGTCGGCCGGCCAAATACCATCGTCAGTGCCACTTCGAGCAGTCAATTTGCCAACAATCGCTGAAGATGTTGCCTAGTCTGGCAACGAAACGTCCGATGCAAACTCAACAAGCTCGGAGAACAAATTCAAGTATGCTACAACAACGACCGGAGCTACAAATATTCCAAACAATACTAACAATAGATCACATGGTAAATATTTGTTTGCTTAATCAAGGCTTTTGTTCTGCGCTGTGTTGTATGTTGTGTTTAAGTGGTAATTAGTCCTTAGTCACTTCGTACCGATGAGGATTACGATTATGTAGTGTGAGATAGCTAAATTAAATAATTAAACCTGAAAATTCCCAATGAATCACAATAGATGAGAACTTTATGTTGATACCTTTGGAGACTATTTGATTGTATACTTTAAGTTTGGTTCGATTAGGGCTGATTATGCGTGGCTTTATAGTACAACATGATGATGTTTGGGGGCACGACTCGATGTTCAAAACTTCTATCCAGCAGCTGGGGTCAATACCCCTTTTCGGCTGACCTCGAGAGCTAGAATTTACATTTTTCATGGAGCCATTTCAGGTAGTTACGCGTTTTTATAAAGGACCAAGATTTGTATTAATAGGCTCATTGTAATAGGGTGCTCTAACACGACCTCTCATGGCGTATTTTATATTAGGTCTCGGACTAATTTACGAAAAAAACTCAAATTAGTCCCCTACATAATGATTTATTAAAAAGAGTAAACTATGTACACAAGGAATAGCAGCTGCGAAACTATTAATTCGACAATCTTTAATTTTAACACCATATTTTAAGTCTAATTTGTCCATTGAGAGTTTGAAATTTTGGCAAATACCAACGATCCACACAACTTGAAACTCTATAGTAATCTTGGTTTCAGTGTTTTGTTTGTTTAATATGTAGATGGAGGTAGTGAGAGTAAATATGGTCAAACACTTCTGAATTAAGATGAGATTCTTCAATGAAATTATATTGATACAGACATACAAGACAAAGTGTGTCACAGTCGAAGGAGTGATGAGTCAAATGGGACGATCGAAAGATAGTCCGTTAATTAAGAGAATAACAGGAGCATGAATATTTTGGAGATAACGATCCTAACACCACTCTTGGAATGTTTCATAATATATATGGCGTGGATGCACGGAATCAACACCACAGACATCCTTATGAAAATCGCGAACAGTGCATTCGATTTTTCACGTGTAATCAATAAACAGTAAAAAGTTTGCTTTTTCCTGTATCCCTGTCTTCATAATTGTCACGATTTCTGTTTGCTTGCTATATACGTTTCGTGTGCCTTTCATTAATGTCTT
>JACCGJ010011523.1:0-21107 GCA_013407085.1 Atriophallophorus winterbourni | reverse complement strand
CCTGTTACTAACGCGTAACCGACTGCGTGTGTAGACTGTGAGATCTGACACCGCAAGAATAGCCCAACGTTAAATAGTTTTCAAAATACAGTGAAATATTGAAGAAAATTATTCTGACTGCCTCAAATTTATAAATTTGTATGGAAACGATAGTGTTGCGTCAGTGGTGGAAATGTGTGCAACAGATTAATACATATTCGCAGGTGATTGCGACAATCGCCATATTGTATAGTCATTCGCCATCATCGTTTTATCCGAAGAGACGTAACGTTTCGCATTGATATATAAATGTTTTGCGACCGATGAGCACTCTTGTACTGTGTTAACAATTAAACTTCAGCCTGTACTAAAATCTTTTGTTGTTGTTGGCCTAAGACGGTCAACTATGAATGAACATCATATGCACATGAAGTTGCCTTGCTCGGAAGTTTTCAAATAATGAAAAAGTACGATTCGGGGATCTCTACTGCAGCGATCACAGTGTTAATCAGTACTCAGATGACTTGAAATGACGGATTCACACATGCAATCCTAAAGTTATTCGGCAGTCAATTGTGTGAACCAATTTGTGATTTATTTAATCACTCCTTGAGGGAGGGTGTTGAACCGACCGACTGGAAGAGAGGAATCATAACACCCATCTCGTTCTGACCCAGCAAATTACCGACCTGTTAAACTCCTTCCCGGGATCTCAAAAGATATGGAACGAATTGTTTGCGAAAGAATTGTGATTCATCTCGAATCCCAAAACTTGTTGTCCAGAGAGCAACATTGATTTCGTTAATCTCGTTCTTGCTTGACTAACCTACTGGAGACACTGGATGACTGGACGCAGTTAGTTGATGATGGTGGTTGCGTGCATGCATGTTACTTGGACATATCAAAGGCGTTTGATCGCGTAACAATCTTATACTCATGAATCAAGGAAATGGCGGTCACGCATGGTGTCCAACAATCGCTCACACAGGGACAACAGTGATATTTCGTACTTCGTCAAACGGAAGAAGGTGCATGCTAACGGTTTGATCTGCGTTCTGCAGCGGAGAACAGTAACAGCTCTTAACCAGATTCGCAATGACACTGTACACAGTGTCCTGAATTAAATAATCTACTGAATCGACTTCTTGGTTTTAAAAATAAATTTCTTTTATCTAAACATGCATTGAATAAATTCTATGACGACGCTAAATGTATTCAGATAAAAATAAAGACAGAAGAATTTAATACACCAAATCAAATTTTATTATATAAAAATTATATTCAAAATGTCAAATGTAGTTTGGAAGCTAGCCATAGTGAAAAAGCAATTGCTAAGAATTCACTGAGCCAATGACATTTCGCTTACATCAGAAATAACTCGATCTATTTGATTTAGTATTCGTTCGTGAACTTGTGGATTGAAATGTACACCGAGCATGCGAGGTAGCCAATAGCTGCGGATCGAATTGAATCGTTTTGAAGGAGGATAGCTTTCAATTGATTGCGCCATCCAATGCAAAAAACGACCGCTAGGAAACAATAACCAAACTGGTAAGAACCTGAGAACTTCTGATGAGCAAGAGGACATCGCCTCATACAGGCAAACAAGTGAAGCTAATTCCGAGTACAGGATTTGAAGCTCGTTCAGCTGATGGACAACCGAAATGGAGAAATGTGAACATGAATGATTTCTCGAACAGAAGATTTTAGCTTGATCACCGATTCTTGTGTAACATTTGCATAGTTCATATAGGATGGATTCCAACTGATCTGTACGATCTAGGAAGCCATTCACGTGTTCAAATGTTACGAGGAAACAGGAAAGAAAAGCAAGAAACGTTGAATTGTACCGTACCGAATAGCTCTGTTGACATGATGTATTTCGGAGACAGAGACTCAACACGATCAGAATCGGTCGCATATGATTTGGATATTTCTCAACACATGTGATTTCCAAGTTGAGCGAATCACGAATGAAATGGAGAAAATTATTCTGACCGGAAATGATGTTCATCTTGATTTCGGGCAAGTTGATATTGAAAGTACCAACCTCCATTCCTTCACGCCGATTCTCTACAGGCATACCATCATTCAAACCACATAATTTGTTTGCATTCCCCAGCCGAAGTTCCATTTGAATCAACACACTGTAGAATACAGCACGCAGGGATAACGACACGTTGTAAATGGAATTTTGTTGCTCTATTTCTTCGAACAAAACGCCCAACGATGATCCACCACGAACGTAAATCGCATACAGTAAATGTGTACTAATATTCCCTTTACGAAACTGTTCCAACAAAGGAGGAGACCATCGGTAAAAAACATCATTTCTGTTCTGCGTTGTGACTACTTCACTCGATAATACCTGGCATATTTTCTTTGCAGCGTTTGCAATTGAATCCATTTCTTCACATTGTGACATTGTCGTAGAAGTTTGTGGTAAGCGCGGAACATGCTCGTCAATCACCCCGAATTCGCTCGGCACTATTTTCATTAAATTGCACGACTCGTAGCCAGAAGCAGTGGGGTTAACAAGATAGGGTTCCACACAACCAATGATCTCATTAACAACAGTTTCGAGTGCCTCATTGCGATATAACTGCAGCAACTCCCGAACACAGCAAAATGTATCCGAACCAAAGTTACTCAACCACTTGAAAACACTGCGAATATCTTTAGGTCCGCAGTGATTTCCGGTTAGACTGACATTCGTGATCGGTGATGTCACATCGTTACCAATCATGACTGCGATAAGTGGAAGCAGCGAAGGGTTAAACGCACTGAATGAACATTTAGTTGCTGAATACAGCTGCGCGATCATAGAGAAACATTTGTCATATGTTTGTCCCTTACAATGATCACACAAACCTTCTCGACACATTGGCGTAGCATCAAGGGTATCCAACAGTATGAACTGCAGATTTGTTTCGGAATCAACCGATCGAAACAGAAAGAAATCAGAATCGTTACTCAACACGGGACAATCCAGGAATATGGCCAACTCAGCCGTCGATTTGTCTGCTTCTCCATCACAAGTCAAATGCGGCACTTTGTATTCGATCAATATTTGCATGACTGTTTCGTAGGTCAAAGAAGGGCAAATATCAGGAACCGGTCGATAATGTTCAACATGCGACGGTCTAAGCAGGCGCACTTGATTAATTAAGCGATTCAGGGGTTCAATACGTCGTCTGTTCTTTTTGAGTAGATTTCCAAGTTTGGTGCCCTATTGAAACGAAAAGGGGACAGAAAGTGATGGATAAGTCGTAACAGTTTAACATCGAAGTAAATCGTGGCGTTAATATCATTTGCATGAGAATATTCGATTGTTTCACTACCCAAATTAGCATGAATGATTAAGGTATATATTATTTTGTTATCTAGTAGAGAATAGGGATCTAAGCACCTGAACTAGAAAAAGATGAATAGTATATAAAGATTTCACGTATTGCAAATCGCGTTTCCTGTGATATAACTTAGACGCAACACTTGCGAGTACTGATAGGTGTCTCTCAGTCCGTATATTGTGTAAATACGAAATAAATTACGTCGAAATGTGTGTTGAACTAACCTCTTTTGAATGGCACCCATCGAAGAGAAATATTGGTGAGATGCGACACTTGCGCAATCGTTTTAGGAAGTCACGAACGCAAAGGTTAAAATCCATGTACTCGCCACCATAAAGTTTGGTAAATCCATATTTTCGATGAAGGTAATTGATGAAATTCCACGCATCGATCACCACTCTGGTGTTGTGCAATTCGAAGGACGAGAAATTGTTTGGATCCTGTTGGAGGTATGTGGATAAACCCTTGACACCCATAATGAGCTAAAACTGATAGAAACACGAAATGGTTATTATATTTAAGCAGCTCGAAAGTCCAACATAATATAGAGGATGTGAAGTGTAATAACTCGGAATGCTAACCAAGAGCTCTTGTAAGATATGCACGACATTGCACCCCGGTTTAATGTTCCAGTCCAAAAATCCATCTACAAAACCCACAAATAGCAGAATTCTATTTTCATTATAATCTCATGAGAAAGCTTCGAGCGACGTCAGGCAGATGAAATTGATCGAAATCGTTAAAATGACACAAAACATGTCCAAATCTTAAGGATTGGAACTTCGTGTGACCGAGAAACATGACTTAATCCCATTATATATCCCATGTTTTTATCATTGATTCGCACTTTATGCACTTAAGTTTGATTCACGCACTGAATGATTAGGGATACTGGAAAGTAAAAGTAAATTCAAACCTATGTTTTGTGGGCTCAAATCCTCATTCCATACACAGGACTACGTTATTCTCCTGTAACAAATTTTCGACACCTAATGAGCAAATGGCTAATCACAGGGCGAACATTACTTAACTTGTATTTTAGAGGCATCCACAATTGTGACAAACAATCTTGGAATATAATTGTTGGGCTTCGGCGGAAGACGACAAACTCCACCGACCTAATCATGTTTAATTGCTCGAGACATTAGCTTTCGGCGCTTAGTGGTGGTATGGTAACATCTTGTTTTGTAGGAACTGGGATAACAAATGCTTTCAATTTTAGTGTGCTAGTTTGTGTATAAACGATTTGGACTATGAGAAATCAAGCTCTGTCAACAGAACAATGCACATATAAAGTGCAAAACGTTTATCGAATGCAGAATCGATATATGCTAGCTAATTACACAAAACAATCTAAATGTTCCATAGGATTGCTATCTGGTTGCTGTCGGCAGGGAAATTGAAGTGTTTCGTTGAATCACTCCGTAATCGCAATCGATAAAACAAAAGATAGCGGAATTTGTTCAGTCCGGTGATTGATATTTCCACCGTTACTGCAAAAGAGATAAATCAAAAATGAAGGGTTATATGGCACGTTTTCAAAACTTGGTCATCATTTCTTGGAGGCTGTCATCGTTATTTCACCATTATGAACATGAGCCAATGAAGTCAGATGCGCCAGCGTAAAAAGTATAAATAGATATGAACAACGCACATGATAAATTCACATGATATACTGTTTGGAGATTTACTTACTCTCACTTACTCATAAAATAATATAGATTGTAATAATAATAGTATAATAGTATATACAGAGTATAGTGTACATACATAGAACTTAATCGTAATATGTACGAATATATTTATATTACAACGTTTTGCCCTTGTTCAACACCGATGAGTCTAATGCTGTATTTTCCAAGATAAATAAGTACCAAATATCTAACACTATATTCTAGTTATTTCTATAAATATTATGTTTTGTAAGAAATAATTGGAAACGTCAAACATCTTCGCTTCGAGGTCATTAAACAGAATTTAAAAATCAAGACTTGTTACATTTTAACTTCATTTAATTTGAAATTTTAAAACTTGATTTCCCTCAGACGCCCTTAACTTCTTGACTCACATACACTGATGTTGTTATGTACTTAGAAAAAGCGCTTCAGATACTCTCTTAACTGCATTAACAAATTAGAGACTGGTCAGAATGAAAATGGTAGTTTTTAAATCCCAAAATCTCTAGAACATGTATCCTCTAATCTACGCAGCAATAAGCGTGACAATTTGCTGAGTCCTTCATGACTGCACGGGTAGACAAAGCTACCCAAAAGTGGCAGTCTCAAGAAAGATTCATGAACGCTTCATCATCATCACAGACAGCATTACATCGGTAGCACGTATCGAATGCTTAACTGACACACAGCCATGAAAACGTGAAATCTTAAAAGATGGGGAAGGGTGGGACTTAAATATCTACGGATTCTATAGAAGAACAATGATCACAAACGAACTGGAAAGCGGTGCCTACACCTCGAATGGAACATGCATTCAAACAAGTTTCGTGAACGAGTAGAGCGACATCAGCATGGCAGTTTCCTTGCGGCTCTCCAATTAATTGGAATCGGTCAAACAATGGACGGTAGCCCAGGTCGTAAGGCGTGGCACTACAATAGTTATAGTATGGGGTTCAACTCATACACGTGGCAGAGGATATGCACTGCTGATGAGCTCTAATATAAAAGCAAAATTCTAGTCCAGTGCTTCCATTATGGACCACCATCATCAAATTTGTGAATATTTCAAAAGACTTGGCACTGATCAGTTTCCAATAAATTCAGTAATCTAGAATCAAATCCACATAACTCAGTAGAGATAAACTTGACGGGTATCTAGGAATCACCATTTCTGATAACCTAACCTGAACTCTTCATCTCAATTTTATTCTTATTAAAGTACACAGGATTTCATTTTACGTGGTTTTCTCTTTTCTTTGTGTAATCTGCTAGTTAATAATCTACTTGCTAATAATTTCTAGGCACTCTACATCGAACTAGCGAAAACCAAATCTTTTTTGACAACTCAATCGACATACATTATATCAACATCTCGAACCTCACTATATCAACGACTACTTATCCCTTTCGCTTTAAGATATCTTTGTCAAATGAATGTGCTCATTTAACAATTGAGATTACATATATCGAGTTGATATTTATTTTATGGAGTGCCGTGTTTCTAAATTTATTTGCTTTAAACATTATTTTAAGGGTATTAATTCGAATATTTTCACATTATGCATTCAAATTCAAAAGTTCATTCATCCCATTCGTAATAGCATAACAATATCAGATATTGTGAACGATTGTAACGAACAACACTGTGTATAGCGTTATCTTCCAAGCTGAGGCAGCACTGACACTGATGTCGTCTGCCGAACGTCAATCACCCAAGCAGCGTGCAACGGGATATCGATGTGAGCGCTGCAGGAGAGATTGTGCCTCTTTCAACGAACTGCTCAGTCATCTGAGAAGCTCGGGAACATAAAACCGCCATACGAGTGCGATATGCACGCATGGCTGCAACGACTGAAAGAGGCAGATATTGTATTCCATCTACCTCGAACATATTTATCAATAGTAAAGTATATTTAATTACTCCACGTGCAACTAAATGCACATCAACCTCTAATTAAGAAGGCCGACGTTGTTAGCTAAGCATCGTCATTTCACAATGAGACTCACCGCAGTCCGATAGCTTTCTGAACAAATCTTCCATCACAGTTAACATCAATATCTCATTCAAAACAAGTAAACAAACCAATGGCCACATTTCGCACATTTTTGTTTTGTTGAAGTCATAACTATTATCACATCCCCGCCGAGGTAAGAATTCCGGCTTTAAGGTCAGCATATATCGATCGATCGTTCATTTTATGATGTGCTCTCGTTGCACTTACTACTGGTTTTTCCGCACCAAACGACAATCAATAAGGCATTGTTTTGTGTCTGCTTTACATAAAAATTGAACGTTAAGTTCAACCTTGAATGAAGGAACATCATTTTATCTCACCAATTTGTGAATCTTGAATGAGTTCAAGTTTTCAAATATCTCGCTTCCAGTATGTTTGCCAATGGTCACGCAAAAGATTACGCGAAGTTATGGTTTGGTCGAGGGCATAGTGATTAACTGCAACTGTAACACACTTATTTGCACAGGCCCGATATCAGGCTCAAAAATAAAATGCATGATTACAAAGCAGTGATACGCCATGTACTAATTTATGGATGGAGAGTTCACAGAATGTGACATCCTTTGAAGTGTTCGGCCTAAGGTGCCTTAAGTTATTTTTGGGAGTGAGATATACTGACTAAGTATTGAATGCTGCCGTTCGAATGAGACGCAAATTAGAAACGCAGAAAGCACGTTTTTAATGAATCGGTGAGAGTAGTTTATTGGTAACGCCTCGCTTCTGACTCAGAAGCTTCGTCAGACCAAGGTTGTCGACACGAACAGAGATCAAGCTTAAATTACATTCACCTGACCAATCCAAAGCCGGTTAAGAACTTAGCATTCCATGGTGGCTTCTGCGCTCGTTAAGATAGACAGGCGTGTTCAATACGAAGCGATATCCAAGCGCCAGAAGGTTTTAGAGTTTTGAGTCGTTACGTATATGCTCCATTAGGAATTCTCCGACACACCTTTTCCGTTGTTGAATGCAGGCGCTTGATGCTTAAAATATTCATGAAGGTTAAATCGCCATCGGTCTATCGGTGGACGATAGCTCAGGACGTATGGCGTGAGACTACAATGGTGAACGTACTGGGTTCGAATCAGACACGATACAGGGTATGCACTGCTGCTGAGCTCAAAAGCGAAACTGGCGTCCAGTGATTCAAATGTGCACCGTTGTGATAAACTTCCATTATATTTCGAGGGACTTGTTACTGATAGTAGTCGCAAAACATAATGAACGAACTCTCCAAACCCTCATAAATAACAATGCCCGTCAGATAATATCGGTGTTAGATTACAACTTATCTGATAAAAAGACGTTAACTGGAGGTCAAATCGATTTGACAACTAAAATAGATGTTGCTGGCTCCTTCTTGACTGGTGGTCTGAAATAACATTCGTGAAGGCAAAATGGCGATCGGTCAAACGGTGGACGGTAGCTTTGCCATAAGGCGTGAGACAACAATGATGAAGGTTCTGGGTTCGAATCAGACCCGAGACAGAATATGCAAAGCTAATGAGCTCAAATAAGAGCAAACTCGAGTTCAGGGCTTCCAAATTGGAACGTTGTGGTAAACTTTGAGAATATTTCAAAGGACTTTGTTACTGATGAGTAGTCGCAAAACAAAAAAACACACAAATTCCAAACACGTTCGAAAACAATACCTGTCAGATTTGATCGGTATAAGCTTATAATTAATCTGATTAGAAGAAGTAACATGGTGATGAAATCGCTAGGATGGCCACAGCAAATGTTTCTGGGTCCTTCTCGACTGGTCGGGCATATGACGCTACTCGGTCAAACAATGTCCGGTAGCTGAAGTCGTGAGGCGAGATACCACATTGGTGTAGGTCCTATGTACGAATCAGACCCGAAGAAGATTATGCAATGCTGGAGTGCTCAAATAAGAGCGAAACTCGAGTTCAGTGATTCATTTGTGTAAGTTTACGATAAACTCCGTGAATATTTCTAGTAACTCGATACTGATGAGTAGTCACAAAATATAATGAACAATTTCTCCAAACACTTGATCAAAAATGCCTGTTAGATGTAATCGGTGTTATCTTACACTGATTCTGATGGAAATACGTGACATGGAGATCAAATCGTTTGGACAACCACAACGGATCTTGCTGGCTCATTCTCGACTGGTCAGGCACTTGTCGCTACTCAAATGTGCGAGTCTGGAGAAACATTCATTGAGGCTTGATTGCAGACCGTCAATCGGTGGACGGCTGCTCCAGCCGTAAGGCGTGAGATTACAACTTAGATGGTCGTGGGTTCGAAATAAACCCGATACAAGATATGCAGTTCTGATAAGATCAAATAATAGCGAAACTCGATTCCAGTATTTCAATGTGGAAAGTCGTGCTAAAATTTGAGAATATTTCGAAGAAATAGGTACTGTGGAGTAGTCGCAAAAAACAATGAATAAACTCTCCAAACACTTTCGAACATCAATACATGTCAGATTTGATCGGTGTTAGCTTACGTTATATCCGATGGAAAGACCTGACATGTGGATAAAATCGGTTAAAGGACCACAACGTGTGTTGCTGGCTCCTTCTAGATTGCTCGGGCATATGACGCTAGTCAAATGTGCCAGTCTGATGAAACATCCATATAGGCTTGATCGCAATCGGTCGAACGGTGGAGGGCAACTAGTGTCGTAAGGCGTTACACTCTAATGGTGAAGGTCTTGGGTTCGAATCTGACGCAAGACAGGAAATACACTGCTGATGATTTCAAATTAGGGCGTAACTCGAGTCCAGTGCTTCAAAAGAGGAACGTTGTGAAAAACGTCATGCATATTCCGAAGAACTTGGTACCGTTGAGTAGTCGCAAAAATAAATGAACAAATTCTACGAACACACTTGACAACAATGCCTGCGAGATTCAATCGGTGTTTGCTTACACAGTATCTGATTGTAAGACAGGAAATTGAGATTAGATCGGTTAAAGGACCACAACAGATGTTGCTGAATCCTGTTGACTGGTAGAAGAGATGATGCTACTAAAATGTGCATGTCTGGATAAATATTCATGAAGGCTAATTCGCAATCGGTTACACGGTGGACGGTAGCTCGAGCGGTAAGGCGTGAGTCTACAATGGTGAAGGTCGTGGGTTCGAATCTTATTCGATTAAAGATGAGCACTGTTGATGAGCTTAAATAGAAGCGAAAATCGAGTTCAGTGCTCCCAATATTGACTGTCATGAAAAACTATGTAAATATTCCGAAGGACTCGCTACTGATGAGCAGTCGCTAAAACATAATGAACAAACACTTTAAAATCTCGTGAACAACAATGCATGTAATATTTATTCAGTGTTAGCTTACACTCTTTCTGATTGGGACACGTAACATAGAGATTAAATGGGTTAAACGACCACAAAATAGTATGCTGGCTTCTACGCGACTGGTCGGGCAAATGACGCTGATCAAATATGTCATTCTAGAGAAACGTTCATGGAGGCTCCATTGCAATCGATTAAACGGTGGAAGTTTGCTCAAGCCGTAAGTCGTGAGACTACTACGCTTAAGGTCTTGGGTTCAAATTCGACCCGATACACTATGCACTGCTCGTGAGATCCGATGAAAAGACCTGACATGGGAGTCTTATCGGTCGAACGTCCAAAACAGATGTTGCTAGCTCCTTCTCGATTTGTCGCGCATATGACGCTAGTCAAACGTGCAGGTCTGGTGAAACATTCATAAGTGCTTAATTGAAATCGGTCAATTGGTGGACGGCAGCACAAGTCGTAAGTTGTGATACTACAATGATTAATGTGCTGGGTTTGAATCGGACCCGAGATAGGATATGCACTGCTTATGATCTCAAATATGAGCGAAACTAGAGTCTTGTGCTTCCAATGTGAGTAGTTGTGATGAACGTCGTGCATATTCCGAAGGAGTTGGCAATAATGAGTAGTCGCAAAACATCATGAACAAACACTCTGATCAATCTTGAACAATGCCTGTCACAATTATGTGGTGTCAGCTTATACGTAACTGATAGAAAGACCTGACATAGAGATCAGATGGTTTGGACGAACACAACACATTCTCCTGTCTCCGTTTCAACTGTTCGGGCTTATGACGCTACTAATATGTGATAGCCTGAATAAACATTCATTAGGGCTTATTTGCAATCGGTCATACGTTAGGCAGTTGCTCAGTCCGTATTGTGATTGTCTGATGGTCAATGTCCTGGTTTCTAATCGGACCCATGAACAAAATATGCACTGCTGATGAGCTTAAATAAGTTCAAAACTTTAGTCAAGTGCTACGAATATGAACGTTCAGAATATTTTGTAGGATTTGTTATTAATGAGTAGTGGCAAAACATATTGAACACACCCAACACTCTCGAGCAACAATGCCTGTCAGATTTATTCGGTGTTAGGATACAAGGTATCTGTTGTAAATACCAGACATGGAGTTAAGATTGTTCGGACTGCCACAACAGATGTTGCTGGTTCATTCTCGACTGGTCAGGCATATGACGCTAAATAAAATTGTATGTCAGGAGAAACATTCATGAAGGCCTAGTAGCAATCGTGTAAAAGGTGGACGGTAGCTCAGCTCGTATGGCTTTAGACTATAATGGTAAAAGGCGTGAGTTCGAAACCGGGACAATATATGCAATGCCGATGAGATCAAAAAAGAGCGGAACTCTGGTGTTGTTGTTGTTGTTGTTGTTGGCCTCCTTCGGTCGATGCCGACCATCGATGTTCATCACAATCGCATGAATTTAATGTTTTACGGCTTTTTGAATGACTAAACAGTTCGATTAGGGTTGAACAATCTCTCCCGCAGCGCTTGCAACCATAGTCAGAACTCTGTTGTATTGCATCAGATGCACGCCTGCGGCGTGATCTGCGTTCAGCAGCCAAGAGCTGTATCTGCTCCTACCCAGCTACCAGACGACGCTTTACACAATGCCTCCAAAGTGAGCGGTCAACAGCAAGTTCTTCCCAGCTCGCGGGGTCAATGCCAATAGCTTTCATATCTCTTTTGCAAACATATTTGTACCGCAAGTGCGGTCTGCCCAATGGTCGACATCCTAACTGCAACTCTTCATAGAGTAGATCTCTCGGAATACGACCATTTTCCGTTCTATAGACATGACCAAGCCCCCTCAGGCGGCGCTGACGTGATAGAACGAACATGCTCTGTAGACCAGCTTTTAAAAGCACTTCAGCGATAGTCACTCAGTCCATCCACGATATGTTCAAGATAGGACGGATGATTCGTAGATGGAAAGCATTCGGATTCCGTTCGTGTCTTGCGTGGGTGGTCCAGGTTTCGATGCCGTATAGTAAAGCAATTAGTTCGCACGCGCTGTATACCATCATCTTTGTCTTTACAGTCAGCTTGTGGTTACCCCCACATTGAGATTCGGAATAAATTCTATCAGCTATAACTTGCAGCCGGATCTGTAAGACTTTAGCAAACAATTTGCCCACAGCATTCAGAAGGGAGATTCCTGTGTAATTGTTGCAGTCGCCTCTATCTCCTTTATTCTTGAATAGCGTGATGATCTTTTTGTCTCGCATCTCTTGTGGGACACACTCCTCCTGCCAGCTCTGAAGAAGCAAATGGTGAAGAGGTTGTAATAATGCTGCTCTACCGCATTTGATGAGCTCAGGTTGAATTCCGTCGTCATCAGTGGCCTTCCCATTCGCTAAGCGGTCGACTGCCCTATTGAGCTAATCAAGAGTATGGGGAGTATCTAGATATTCAATAGTCGGCAATCGCTCGACATTTTCAAGTGTATGCGGTAGAACCGTACTGCCCCTAGAGTAGAGATATGAGAAAAGCTCTGCCCATCTGTCCATCTGTTAACTTTTGTCGACAATCGGCAACAGCGTACGCCATTTTACGCTGTTTTTATTGATTTAACTATGGCATTCGACTTCGTCAGCAGGGATGGTCTTTTCAAAATGCTTGATCTGATAGGCTGCCCCTCAAGGCTTCTCAGACTCGTTATTTCGTTCCACTCAGGCATGAAAGGCTCAGTCCGTTTCAACGGTTGCAGTTTAGAAGCATTTGAAATTCACCGAGGCGTCAAACAAGGGTATGGTCTTGCTTTCACGGTGTTCGGCATTTTCTTTGCTCTGTATTTGAAGCACGTTTTTAGGACGAGAACAGAAGGCATTTTCATACGAACGCGAAGTGATGGTACGATTTTCAACCTGAACCGGTTGAGAGCACAAACCAAATTACGGAATGTGCTAATCCGTGACCTGTTGTTTGCCGACGATGCAGCCTTTATTGCTCACTCACAAGAGCACTTTCAGTCTCTAATGGACTGTTTTTCGTCGCATGCAAAGACTTTATCTAACAATCAGCATGAGCAAGACCAAAGTCCCTGGTCAAGGGACTGTATCGCTACCAGTCATCACTGTTGGAAACTGTCAGCGTGAACCAGTACATCATTTCACATATCTTGTTCAACTATTGCGGATAACCTCTCGCTAGACACGGAGATTGATAAGCGGATTGGCAGAGCAGCTCTCATTTTGTCCCGATTGAGCGGAACTCTAGACCTGTGCTTATAATGTGAACCGTTGTGATAAACTTTGTGAATATATCGGATGACTCGTTACTGATATGTAATCGCAACACATAATGAACAAACTCTCCAAAAAGAATTGAACAACAATACCAGCAGATTTATTGGGTGTTAGCTCGCACTGAATCAAATGGGAAGACCTGACATTGAGATGGTTAGACGACCACAATCGATGTTGCTGTCCTGTTCTTGCCTATTCGGGCATATGACGCTACTCCACTTTGCAAATCTGGAGAAACATTCATAAGAGCTGAATTGCGATCGATCAAACGGTGGACGGCAGCTCAATTCGTAAGTTGTGATACTACAATGATTAAGGTTTTGGGTTTGAATCAGATACGAGGCAGGATAATCACTGCTGATGAGATCAAATGAAAGAGAAACTCTAAACCTGTGCTTCCAATGTGAACCGTTGTGATGAACTTTGTGATTATTTCGAAGGAATTGGTACTGATGAATAGTCGAGAAACATAATGAACAAACTCTTTAAACACTCTTGAAGAACAAGCCTAACAAATGCAATCTGTGTTAGATTTTGCTGTATCTGATGGGAAGACGTTACACGGGCATGAAATCTGCTGGACAACCACAGCGGATGTTGCTGGCTCCTCTTCAACTGGTCGGGCTTATGTCGCTACTCAAATGTGCCAGTCTGAATAAACATTCACGAAGACGTAATCGCAATCGGTAATTCGGTGGACGGTAGCTCAGGCCGTAAGGCATGAAACTACAATGGTCAATATTTTCGTTTCGAATCTGACGCGTGAAAAGGATATGCACTGCTGATGAGCTCAAATAAGAGCAAAACTTTATTCCAGTGCGACCAATATGAGCCGTTTTGATAAACTTTAAGAATATTTCAAAGTACTCGGTACTTATGAGAATTCGCAAAACATGATGAACCTACACTACAAACAATCTGGAACAACAATGCCTGTCAGATGTAATCGGTGTTAGATTACACTGTATCTGATGAGAGGATGTGAAATGGAAAGCAAATCGGTTAAACGACCACAAAGGAGGTTGCTTGCTACTTATGGACTTGTCGGGCATATGACGCTAATCAAATTGTACAGTCTAGGGATATATTTATTGAGGCTTGATCGCAGTCGGTCAAACGGTGGACGGTCGCTCAAACCGTAAGGCGTGAAATAAAAATGTTGAAGTTCGTGTGTTGAAAACAAATCCTGTAGAGTATATGCACTGGTGATAAGCTCAAAAAGGAGCGAAACTCTTGTTCAGTGCTTACAATGTGAACCGTTGTGATACTTCCGCGAATATTTTGAAAAAAATGTACTGATGAATTGTCGCAAAACATAATGATCAAACTATCCAAACACTCTTGAACAAAAATGCCTGTCAGATTTAATTGGTTTTAGATTAATTATATATGACGAGAAGACCTGACATGGATGGCATTTCGGTTGAAACATCAAAAGAGATGCTGCGGGCACTTTCTAGACTGGTGGGCCATATGACGTGACTCCAAAGTGCCAGTCTGTATAATCATCCATGAAGGCTTAATCGTAATCGTTCAAACGGTGAACGATAGCTCATGCCGTAAGGCGTGAGACTACATATGTCCAGTTCCTGCGTTCAAATCAGACCAGAGACAGGATATGCACTGCTGATGGGATCAAATAAGAGCGAAACTCGAGTTCATGGCTTCCAAGTGGACCGTTGTGATAAAGGCTGTGCATATTTTGATAGAATTGACACTAAGGACTAGTAAAAAAACCGAAGGAACAATCTCTCTAAACACTCTTGTACAACAACGCCTTTCAGACTTATTCGGTATTAGCTAAAAATGTGTCTGATTGGATGACCTGAAATGAAAATAATATTGGTTGGACGGCCACGACAGATTTTGCTTGCTTCGCCTCGACTGGTCGGGCATATGACGCTACTCAAATGTGCCAGTCTTGATACACATCCATGAAGGCCTCATCGCAATCGATCAAACGGTGGATGGCAGCTCAAGCCATTAGGCGTAAGACTACAATGGTGAAGGTCCTGGGTTTGTATCAGACCGGAAACAGGATATTCACTGCTGATGAATTCAAATAAGAGCGAAACTCGAGTCCAGTGCTTTCAATGTTGACCATTGTGATAACATTTCGAAGACTTGGTACTGGTGAGTGAGCGCAAAACCGCAAGCAACTATCACAGAAAAATTCCTTCCGTTAATGCTTTAGGAGAATTAATTGCTAAAGTCTTAAATATGCGGCTTTACGTGTTATCTGAATAATTTTATTGCGAATTTTAATATGGAGTGCGTAAGGAAAGATCTTCCGTAGACAAAATCTTCTTTTTAAGACAACTTAATGAATGTTGTCGCAATCAGCGTGTGTCGCGATAATCTGTCTCATTTGAGGTAACGAAGACATTCGACTACTTTAGCAGGTAGAGTATTTTCAAAATGCATGTTCATATAGTCTGCGATCTAACACTGTTAAAACTTTTAATTTCTTTACAATTTGGCATGGTGAGCTTTATCCATTTAATCCCTTATAGGACAGAAGCATTTGAGCTTTCCAATTGCGTTACGTAGAATTGCGTTCTAAATCACATGCTGCTAGATATATTCATTTTTCTGGTGCGGAAACACACTTTCAAAAAAAAACATTACCACGCATGCGTTATGAGGGCATGCATGTTCAACATAAATCACATGAGAACAAAACGCAGGGTATTGAACGTGCTAATGCGGTCCTGCGTACTGCTGACAATGCGGCCAATCTTGTTTACTTCCAAGAGCATTTACAGTCGCTAATCGACTGTATTTCGTCATGCTGTGGAACGTTTCAGCTGACAATCGGCATGATCAAATCCAAAGTAATTCTTCAAGAGATTTTTCAACTGCAATCATTACTGATGGAATCTGCCAGCTTCAACCAATTCAATATGTCACATATGCTGGTTAAACCGTTGCTTATAACCTCTCGCTAGCATTAATCGGCAGATCGGATGCAATCTTGTCACGTGTTGACTCACATGCCATGGGCAGTTGCAAGTTGACATTTAAGACAAGAAAGATGGTATACAGTGTATGCTTTAATTTACGGCACGAACGAAAGTTGAATGCTTTTCGTGTACGAAATAGCAGCCATATCTCAAACGTATTCTGGATGGATAGTTCAACGAGTGCTTGAGTGATATCTTAATCTGGTACAAAGAGTAGGTTAAAACAGAAAAGAAAGCAGCGCCCGCGAATGAGCAGACCGAACTTGCGTTTCTAATACGTTGGTAAAAGAGATATGATATCTTGCAGGGAGTTGACCCTCATTATTCATAACTTATACTTGACCACTCACTGTAGATGCACTGTATAAAGCATCATCGCAAATTTGGTCAAGATCAGATAAATCGATTGGATACTCCACTCAGATCACGCCGCCAGCGTGCAACTGAAGCCGAACAACCGACTACCGCTGCGAAAATGATTGTCACTCCCAAGATGGGATTGTTCAAGCATTCTGAATGCTGTGAAAACAAAACCATTATGCCCCTGCAATGTACATCTACGGTCGGGTTGACTAAAATAGGCAAAATAAAGCTTTCTCTACTATGTGCTCCACAAAGGTTAAATCACGAATAACGAATTGATTAACATTTACATTCCATGACTGCCTTTTGCAATGCCTTTGGTCACATGAAACACTGTTAAACAAGTTAAAATAAGACTATCGTGGTAAATACCAGTGCACAACATTCTTTTGATTCTGTAAACGTTACTATTGACGTTTGATAACGGCATCTTATGTTTATTGTGAACTGGAGCCAAACCTATATGTTTTCCTCATTGATTGTCAGCCCTAGTTAGACTTTGTTCAAAAATCTCCTAATCACTGATGGCGTGCATTAACCATCGAGTGTGCAAACCGTGTCTCGCCCATTTGTTTCACTCTGGCAAGTTGTATTTCACCTGAATTGTGTTTTACGATGTATTATCCGTTGGCTCGCTTCACAATGTGCGTGATTTCGTTTTTGTTACTGTACATGTATTTAAGCTAACGGAATTTGCACGATGCTAACTTCTTGACATATGTCTCGAATGGACGGATGTGTATCTTATTGCATCAACGATTAGCTTTCATTGGACCGGAGCATCTATCTTCGTATCTGCTTTCTTCACGAAAACAGTGCGAGTCTCTGCAAGATTCTGCTTGTGTACGATTGCAATTATCGGGTTTCACTAATTTAAATAATCAAATAACGCTCCTAAATATACTCGACTTTTATATGCGATATCATCATTTGCTAAAGACTGTTGTTTTAATAATTTAAGCAGGCTGTGCTTTGTGTACCTAATTTAGGAATAGAAATCGTGAAATAAAGGTGTATTCGCTTCCTAATTGCACAGATCGTATGTTTTTTTTACGACTGATGGTTTAGAAAAAATAGCAAATCAGCATCCCGTTGCGTGGAATTCATGCCTATTTTGTGTCACCTGAGTCGATTTCACACAATAACAGCTTTTTTATCATATGAAGACACTTTCCTTGTCCTCTTGTGTAAAGGGCTTCAAAAGAATTTTCGTGGAATATGAACTAGACAATCACAGTTTTAAAGCTTAGTCTATTTATTTGGATATATTGTAGCGTGTAAAGAGTTTGAAGAGAAAAGCCGAATTTGATCGCGTCACCATTCCATGTCAACGCGTCGCATATCTGCTTAATTATTACATTCCTATCCACCAATAATCAAGTTGTGAGTGCGAGTATTTTTTGTCAAGTGTCAAGTGCCTGGACCCGGTAAACAGTGATAGTGATTCTGTTAAATGTACATTTTGGCATTTACACCCGTACTTGATATGTGATGAGAGTTTGACTGATGAATGTCTCAAGCATGTAAACGATAATAACTATCCATCAGTTTGTTATCTATGCGATGCCTTTCAAAATTCAAATATAAATGGCAAGAATATAGATTCATCTGTTGGGAAAATGTTTAATAAAATAGACACAGTTGGTCGCAACTGGAAAAAAGCTGAACAAGTGAAGAATATTGCAGAGTCATTAATCATGCTTAAATATTTGAACTGAAAAAACGAATATGCGAAACATTACCACCAACAAACCATGCTCCTAAAAACGTAATCTTGTTCTAAGATGGCAACCAGAAGAGTGTTAAAAACGTTCTAAAGTCAAAGTTTTTCAACTTGAATGTCCCATTAACCAAATTTGCCTTGAAAGTTATTCCTCTTAGTGTTACCTACACTCACGTGCAAGAGTCCACTGATGTATTATTCTCGGAGAGACATTAGAATGACTTGGCTGAATGGTTAAACATTTCACTCCGACTAAAGTAAAAGCGATCCACATGTTTTAGTTTAATCGCTTGAGTCGTCCTCCCAAAGCGATTAACGAAGATAAACCGCTGTTTCACATGGTAGTAGTGCAAAATAAAAGGATTCAAGAGATATACTTATATCGACATAACTGCTAAGGGGCGGCATGGAAAATCTGTCCGGTGTATTTGTTGATGGGCTCTGGTCAGAACATTTAGAATTGACAACAAAATGAAAGCAAAACAAAAGAAAATTTCTCAATAAGTGCACACGTTTTCCCTTTAATGTCGCAGAGGATTCCACTGGTTAAGACACAAACTTTAAATACAACTAGGAACTCAAACAATGGAGATTTATTGCTAATGTTATCGAAACCGGCGATGCAGCATGTAATCGATACTTCCGAAATCATGAAGTCACCGAATTACGAAGGTATTGCTCCAAAACCACTTAGACGGACACTCTTGACCTCCACTATGGTGGACACCGTGCTTAACAATTGAAACCAGTATCGATAAAAAGATCCAAGAATAATCACAATTATCAGTAAAAAACTCAAAATCGACGCTATCGTACCGAGTACAGCGATACGGAATACCTCGATCCAAAAACGGATGTTGACCGAATCTGTCAAGGTGGCAGATGTAATGTAGCCACTAACACGAGGGCAACCAACTTTGACACGCACACAACTTATCGTTTGCACCGTGATCGTGTGGACCGTAGAGGATGAGGAGTTGCTATTCACTTTGATCAACACCTCATGTTCAGAGAAATCACGGAAAAAAACATTTGATAATGGAAGACACATTGTAGTGTTCACTTGAATCTGCAACAGCTGACTCGATCGATAAAGCACCCATTGTCGATCAGCCGGCAAGGCCTATGCAACGCACAAACACGCGCGAACGTGTCACGAGATCCACTGCACAGACAAAGAAAAAAGTCGATCTAGCCGTGACCGTGAAAAGCATTCATTCGACGGCGACACGGAATCTTTGTGACCTTTGCATCACGTGTTTAGTTCCGGTAAGCGTGGATACTATTTCAGTTAAATGTACTTTCTGCGGGTTCCATCAACACGCGTCCTGTGATGAGAATTTGACTGATGACTGCGTGAGGCTCGTGAACGATGAAAAACACCCATCGGTTTGTTATGTTTGCACAAGCTGTAGGCAATCCAATAAAGACGTCCGCCACAACAGTAAAGATTTGACTGTAGGTAAAGTGCCCAATGAGATGGAGAGTAGACTCTCACACCTGGAAAACCAGGTTGCCAAAATGACAAACTCAATAGAGCTATTACTCAAACCAACAACAAAGAATCCCAAACATTCAAGTTCATCTCTAGACACCACCGGTGCCCCTCAATATTCTGAAATATCGCTACAAGACACCAAAGAGATCGATACAACCGAGTCAAAAGTAAAGCCGTCCTCCTCAAGTGTTGTGTTTCAGAAACCAGCCTCAAAAATGGTTTCGCTTAGCATTATTTGTACTAACGTGCCAGAGGCATCTGAGACACTATTTTCGACTCGACAGCAGCATGACTTGACCAAATGGTCGGAACTGTGCACTAGGATGTGTGTAAAAACAATCACTCCGGTTTCACTGACGCGCTTGACTCGTGCTCCCAAAGCGCCGCACCAAGATAAACCAAGATTGCTCAAGGTAGTGTTGCAGAGTGAAAAAGAACTAGAAGATGTACTTTTATCTGCATACTTGTTGCAAGACGGTGGACAAAACACGTCACGTATCTTTGTTGACATACCCTGGTCAGAACGGGCAAAATCTACAGTAAACAGGAACACTGGGAAAGTAAACGAGCGCGACAGTCGTAGTCTTATAATCCTGAACGTTCCTGAAGCTGCTGATAGTCATGATGCAAAGTGTAACTCCAAACACGATATACAACAATGGAAATTTATAAGTGACGCTATCCAAACAAATAAGACGACTGTTATCAATACCTTTAGGATCCCGACATCACCGAAATACGAAGGTAAAGCTCCGCGACCACTCAAACTGACACTGCTGACAGACAGTATGGCTGACGCCGTTCTTAAAAATTGGAAGCAATTTCGATACAAATTGCCCCGAGAGATTAAAATTATTCCCAGAGGTCTCAAAACTAATAATATCAAGGCTGATGCCGAAAGTCCAAATACCAAGCCAAAAAACGGAATTCGGCCGACTCTACCGGAGTCGGCGAACAAAATTACCTACCTATCGACTC
>JACCGJ010011521.1:0-16347 GCA_013407085.1 Atriophallophorus winterbourni | reverse complement strand
GGTAAAGTCTTCAATTCTGTAGCCATTTCTCGCGGTGTTCTACAAGTGGCAATACTTTCCCCCTTCTTATTGTCTATCTACATTTCTGATGTTCCTTGCTTTCATTCCACTATAATTCTAAAATATGCTGATAACATTGTTGTTATTTTTGACACCATAGACGTGCTGACTCTCCTACATCTGAATTTAGTATCAATATCATTGGCCAGTGGTCATTCTCCATCATCTTAACGTTAAATCCTCAAAATTTCCAAATAGGTAATATTTTCAAACTTGGCTGGTCAGCGTCGTGAAACTCTGCTTCAAGGAATTCTCACGATTTCCTTCCATGGCTCAAACTTCAGTTGAAGCGCATGTTTCAAGTATCTAGGCGTCATTTTATCACAGAGTCTCAAAGGGTCCGATCATGTGACTTCACAGTACTTGAAGGCTAGAAGGTTATCATTTTACGCCTTACGTCTGCGTTCTTAAGCTGTTACTCCTGATGGAGTTACATGTTTTTTTCTTGCATTTTTCCCATATTAATCAACGCATCTCCTATAATTTTTCCTGTTATTTTAAACAGGATTTTTTGATGATC
The DNA here is from genome assembly GCA_013407085.1 of Atriophallophorus winterbourni. Taxonomy (NCBI): domain Eukaryota; kingdom Metazoa; phylum Platyhelminthes; class Trematoda; order Plagiorchiida; family Microphallidae; genus Atriophallophorus; species Atriophallophorus winterbourni. The sequence goes on along the minus strand of JACCGJ010011521.1, from coordinate 15,767 downwards.
AGAAGAGGAATCAAATTAATTTCAAGATCGAGCTCTTCCTCTACCGAGTTAATTCGTGATATGATCGTCGAACGCCATTTTCGTGAAATTGACAGATTTGTCAGAGTCATATCGTCTGATAATGCAGACACATTGCATGAGAACCCTATGGCTTGCAGATCGTTCCCAGCTACGCGTACTCAACATATCGTCCCGTATGTGAAAACGGAGAAATTCCTAAATTCTTTTATTCCTCACCTGGCTCGATATTTGGTTGATCATACAAAATTTATTCACGCTTTGAGGAAGAAACTGACAGTATAATAACTGAAATGGGATCATTCTTATTAGACATGTCTGTTTTTAAAAAGAATGTACATTTTATTACGTGTAGTCGAACTAATAGTATCGCTGAAAATTCGTGTACTCGAATAAAGCGATTTTTCTTCTTCTTCTCTTTCTTCTGTTCCATTGGCTCGTTTTAGATCGATTTAATCAATCAATATCAGGTAACTTTGTGTTGTAAGTGAGAGGATTGTTAATACCAAAATAAATGTATTGCCTATGCTTGTTTATTAATCTTGGTTTTCTGTTTAATCATTAATCGATCGTAGACCTTAGATCGAAATGCTATGAGCAACTGAAAATCATATAAACTGTTTTTGCTCCATGATATTTTTCATTAAGACAAGTAGAATCAATTTAATACTGCAGTATGCATAGGAAAACAAAGTCATTTAATTTGCCTCACGGGTTAAATGTGTCATACGGGCATGTTAATTCTGATTTTTATCAAGGGAAAATATCGCAAAAGGTTATTAAAATTCAAGTGTATAAAATGACCTGCCAAAATGGCTTTTGCCGACGCATCTAGAAATCGAATAAAATTGATAGATCATTATATATATATATATATATATATATATATATATATATATATATATATATATATATATATTCCGCAGTCTCGTATGAGATGCTATTGACATTTCAATGAAAGATCAGTAATCAAACAAAAGATGCCATCAATGATCATTAATTTATTGCATTTATCCATTGTTTAAATCATTTAAAATATTTTTTGACCAATTTGGAATTGTATATTCATTCAAACTTATCGTCAAATGAATTCGCGAATTTTTCTCCCAGCTTGATGTAATGTAAGCATGTATACATTCACTAAATCTTCATTAAACTCCATGATTTTCGACTGCGTTTGTCTTCATTAAAAGAACAAATTATTTCCTAAACAACTGTTATGTTTCGTGCTGCGCATCCTCGTTAAATGTATGTGAATAAATGCGTAACTTGCACTACAAGCAATTCGTTGTAGTGAAATTTTGATTCCTATATTATTACGTTGATTATAAAATTTTTACGTTGAATCCACTACTAACGTCATATCGAAGCTATTTCTCGATATGTTCACTCAGCAAACACTAACATTACAATAAATTGATTAAATACTCATATCAAACATTCAAAGAGGTTTGTTTAGTGAGTTATTTTTCATTATCAACTTCATGGTAGTGCAAATTTATATTGTAGTTTTCTTAACTCAAATGCGTCTACAGGTATAATCTACAATGTCTTTTGTAGACTCGTTCACCGCCTATTGTAATTTTCTAAATGCCAGCATATATACGTTTTCGTTAGAAGAATAATAGTGTGTAATTAAATTTGGTGAATAGCGAAAATTCATAATAAACGATTTCATAATTCGAAAGAAATTTCACGAACGAATTGCAACTTACCTGTGTTACGAGAATATTGAACTGTAAAAAGTAAACGTTGTTTTCGATCATAATATCAGCAAGCATTTAACAAAATGAAAACACAATTTGAAAGTCAAATTTGTTGTACGACAACTAAAATAAGTTCGACGAAAACAATTAAATTATTTCAGTTAATTTAAGATAAATATCCTACAAAATAAGACAAAATAAAGTCAAAAGATGTGATCGACTTCATGACACATTATTCATTCCAGCTGATAACATTTTATCCCGTGCACACATTCCGTAAGCTAGATTACTAAATTAGTACGTTGTCTATAAAGGAATGGTGTAATGTCTAATTTACGTGAACTATTATTGATTATTGGGTGCCTCTCTTTGTAGATTAGAAACTATTTACATGTAAACCAGGAGCGCTTGTATGCCACTGTTGGATAAGGCTGGTCGTACCAGCCTTTGCCATTCCTCCACTGTTTCAAGCGCATGTGTATCCTGATCTCACTGTCCCTACCTGGTAAGTGCAAACAGCACGAAACCGGTCGTGAGGTGTTTGTGACGGTAAAGCATGCAAATGAATATTTTATTCACATGTACATTTTCAGCGTCTATTTGAGACAAATCACCTCGATATTGTCGACTTTTTAATATTCGCAATACCTTTTTCGACTTTGCAATAACAATAATAATCGAAGAACACTTTAATTTTCCGAAGGCCATCCGACTGTCTTCCGAGTTGCAATTAGTGCACGTAGTGAAACAGAAATGTTTTTGCCGTAGTCTCGATCATCCACGATGTGAATTTGAGTAATTTGAAGTTTTTTCCCAGGTAACATGAATGTTTCGACCATTTTATCTGTTGAGTAATTTGAGTGTGTACATTAAAAACTGAACCATCATTATTTTAAACGACTGCATTTTCTACCATGATTAGTCTGTATAAATAATCTGTATACTGTCTAAGTAAACAACTACAATGTGAGATAAAAAGATGTTTCGACGCATTGAGAGAAAGCTGAGCCTTATAATTGTCCAGGGTGCAAACACATCAAATTCGTCTTGTTTATGCCATCTCATTCACACGGAATATATCAGAAAACCAAAGTTAAATCAAGTCTAGCGAAATTGGGATTTCTAAAACTGGTATACTAAGCCTGTTTATCCTGCTATGACAGAGCCGTTAACGCTTGCTGTGTGATGTGTACAGAATGAGAAATAGTCTTATTACAAAATAACCATTATAATGTGAGTCTAAATCAGTGATTTGAATTTGGGGCATACCACACTTGAAGTACGATTATGTTTCCGAAAAAAAATATGAAAGCGATTGAACTTGACCTCACGAGCTAGTTAGAACTTGTTCATGACCAGTCACTTCTGAGGCACTGTGTATAACGTCGTCTTCAAGTTTGACAGAACCAGATTGAGCGCTTGGCTACTGAATGCAGGTTACACCGCCAGCACGCATATGACGATGATTGACAAAGTAGTGCTTATCGCTGTGAGCACTGTGGGGATATTGTTTCACCTGAATCAGACTGTTTAGTCATAGGAAATACAGTGGAACATGACCAATCACGCGCTTATGAGGTACATCCATGGTCGACATTGACTGAAGAACGACAACAAGGTTTCAATTGATTGCTAAATTTGAGGGCTACGAACATTGCCTCAAACGCATTAAACTCGCATTAATTACATTCGATTGAGAAACGTTGTTCTAAAACTCATGCATAAGGTTCAAAACAATTAATTCAATACGTATTTGCTAATTGTCAGAAAACAAAGAATTGCTTACAAGGTGTCGTTAATATACTGATGCTCATGTGCAGTGACGTATCGTTCCTGGTTACGATAGCGCACAAATCTCGGAATGAGCCAAAATGCAACGTGGCCTGGCCCACAAAAGTGGTCGCGTAAAATCTGTCGAACTTGTTATCAAATATCATGAAGTCTCCATGCATCTGTTGACAAGACAAATTGGTTAACATGAGAATGGATTCAAACCAGTGATATGTATTTATGTGTATATCACGAAACATATGATGAAAGTATAAATGTAGGAATTTATAATGATTGTGCTGGTTCCTTAGATGTTTGTAAAAATGCAGATGGTTTAGAATAATGTATGATTGATCAAATCATAATACTTTTACATGAATGTTCTTCAGTGCAACGAACTTAAATATGGGAAATATAACTGCCGATTAAATGCTATATGCATATTATCAATTAATTTATTCATAATTCATATATATATATATATATATATATATATATATATATACTTTATATATCAAGTAAATACATGGTGTAATATATAAAAGGTGTCACCTCGTTGTGGTAAATATCGAAATCCAGAGGGTTCGATTCCTCGATTATCCATTTGTACGCAGACCATGGTTCATTGTGAGCAAATTCGTTTCCCAGGGGAATCGTGTAATTATGATTCGCTACAAGATTCACATTCTGTACCTCTGGAAAGATGAAAATATTTCGTTTATTTTGGAAACATGATTTCATACAACGGGATTTGTATATATGTTCACACCGCTGTATTAAGGCATGAAGAGTCAAGGAGTAATAATTTAAGCTGCATGACATGAGACTCGTTTTGACATACAAAGAGTGACAACATCTCATTTTGTTTGTGATATTTATCCTCACATTCAGTTCGGTTATGGTTGTGGTTCTTTTATACCCACGGATGGGCCAACAGTCCATCCCAGTTCTTACAACTGGAGAAATATTCTTTAACACATCGAGAGAACTCAGATCCAAAGGAATTTGTACAAGAATTAATTAACCAACGGGAGTAGTTATTCAGAGAGTTACTCAGAGAATCTTATACCAGGCAATCAACAGTCCAATCTATTGAAAATCAATTTACTGTCTACTACAACGCTTTAACGAAGTCTACTATCAGCCAGATGAGGGAGTTACATTCAAGTCTTGGTACCGAAGATACGAAGATGTGTTCACGGTCGATTGTGCTAAGCTAGGAGAGGAGATCGTGTGCGAACTTTGTTACGCAATATTAAAAATACTGCAATTTTATTCTACCGACGAATACTCAAGAATTTAGTCTGACACAAACTATTGAGTGTCTGAGCAACATTTTTGTCGTACGCTCATCATTGTTTAATATCAGATATAACTGCATGCAAATCACCTAGGTTGCTGATGCGGATATCATAACGTGGACCGGTAGGGTCAAACAGCATTGTGAACGGTTTATTCTAAAAAGCTTTTACAAATTTGATATTTTTTGTAATTTGCAGATTCCAGTGACGATGCGTTGCGAGCCAAAGTTTTATAAAAGCTGGAATCCGATTCCGCCATGACATTACAATGTGTCATTTAGGAATAACGGAATAAGCGGAGTATCATACATGAATCTAAGATAAGAGAACAATATACCTTTTAGGTTTGGTTCTTTACCTCCGGTTCCTAAAGTTGTCACAGCCGTGGGTGGTGGTGGGGATAAACTCACGCCACCTACAAAATGATCCCATACGGCGTGCGTCTCGAATAGCCCATGACAACCGAAGCCCAACTCCTGTACTGCTCGTGGAGAAACTGCTTATACTGACAGGAGAAGGGGCGGAGGCTGGTGACTGGCGCCTCAAACCTGGGTCGCTACGGGTAGATATGGCTCGTCAGCCCGGGAAAGCAGTCCATCTGTCGGATGGAAACCCTGATTTCAAACCTCAGCCTAATGCGCATTACACAATCATAATATTCCGCCGAAGACGGTCCCAAGCCCGTCTGCAAAAGGAGGAGGGTTAGACGCGGGTTCAGCAACCTCACTCTGTAAAAATCTCAAACCGCTCTTGAAACCAAAGCAACATTTCTTACCAAAGTAACATCGCCATGCTTGAATCGAAAAGAAACTTCATCTGAGGTAAAAATGAAGCAGACTGTTGAAAGCCCACCGGGAGCCAGTCAGAAGATGAATCTTTTGTCGATAAAAGCAACAACAAAGTTTGCCACATGGAACGTCCGTACGATGTATGATACCGGTAAGGCCTCACAGGTCGCGAAAGAAATGCAAAGGTATGGTATACAACTGCTGGAATTATGTGAAAGTAGATGGAATGTATCTTGTATCTTGGTATTGAAATCTGGGGAACGGATTATTTACTCAGATCATGAAGATGAGAAACAGCCATTCAGAAGGCGTCGCCATTATGCTGCAGGTGCTCTTATTGGATAAGAACCTGTCGACACACGAATAATCACAGCCAGATTCAATTCCAAGGAAAGAAATGTGACGGTAATTCAAAGTTATGCGCCCACAAACAATGCTAGCCTTCAGTCGAAAGAAGTTCACGTGCGTCTTTAGTCTGACATAGACAAGGCACCCAAGCGAGATATCAAGATTTTGATGGGTGAAATGAACGCGAAATCGGTTCCAGACAACACAGGAAGATGATCTGTGATATGATATAGGTGGAGTGAATGAAAACGTTGAACTTTTCGCAGATGTTTGTGCGCTCAACGATCTGGTCCTCGGAGGCAGCATCTTTCATCACCGAAACATCAACAAGACCAACTGGATAATACCTGATGTTGTTACTGCCAATTAAATCGATCAACTATCGATTTCACAAAAACGGAGACCTAGTCTCCTTGATACACGCATAATGCGAGGTGCGGATGTTGCTTCAGACCACTATCATCTAATGGCCACAATGAAAATCAAGTTGAGCATTCTACGAAACCGGCAGTCGGCCTAGTGTAAAGTATCGCACACAGAAACTAAGGGAAGAGCGTACAGGAGAGATTTTCTCAATCTCACTGAAAAACAACAAACAACTTAACCTCTGAAGTTCCAATAAATGAACACTGGACCGCTCTGAAAGACTATTGGCAAGACACTTGTAATCACGTAATTGGCAGACGGGTAAAGAAAGACAAAGAGTGGATCTCGAGTTAGACTTGGGCACCGATAAACTCGAGAAGGCAGCTGAAACAACAGATTTCCCTGTGTAAGGACAACACTGATCAAACATTACGGCTCCCTTAAAAATGAAGTGAAACAAAGTGCCATAAGTGACAAGAGGCGGTTTTATGAAAAGCTGGCAACGGAGGCGAAACATTCAGCAGAAAAGAGAGACCTCAACTCCGTCTACAACATTACTAGAACCCTGTCAGGAAGAAAAATACATTACGGCAAAATAGTAAAGGACGGTGCAGGTAACCTTGTCACTCAGAAATCGGCGCAAAGGAAGCAATAGATGGAGCACTTCAAGGAAATCCTAAATCGACCAGCACCTAATTCAGTTACTTATATCCCACCTGCAGCAAATTTGCTAGACGTAAACACCGATCCGCCCGGGAGAAATGAGATCCTTTTGCCCTAAAATCGCTGAAGTATGACAAAGCACCAAGTCCAGATGTGATTCCACCAGAAGCTCCAAAAGCTTATTTGGACACCTCGGCTGATATTTTACTTCCTCTGCTGCAGAAAATCTGGTCAGAAAGACGGATCCCAAATGATTGGAAGAGATGTCATTTGTTAAAACTTCCAAAGCAAGGGGATCTAAAGCAATGCAAAGAAAGGGCGAGGTATCGTGCTGGTCTCAGTCACCAGTAAAGTGATTACAATCATCATCCTTCTGCGTTTGCGCGACACTATCGATCAAGTGTTAAGTTCAGAGCAATCAGGTTCCGGAAAACAAAAGTCTGGTATCGACCAAATTGCGACCCTCCGCATAAGATTGAACAAAGCATTGAATGGTAATCGCCTCTTTGCTTCTACTTCATAGATTTTGAGAAATCCTTGGACAGTGTGGACTGCGAATTCACATGGAAGCTTTTGACGCACTATGGGGTCTAACCGCTGTTAAGGGACCTCGTAAGGCAGCTGTATGAAGGTTTAGCCCATCAGGTAATTCGCAACGGAAGACTGAACGATCCGTTTGCAGTTGAGACTGGCGTCCATCAGGGATGCCTGTTGTCCACAATAATTTTCCTGTTGGTAATAGACTGAATAATGAAGCAGACAGTAGAAGGTGAGATGAACGGTATCGATTGGAAGGAATCGGAGCATTTGGAGCATCTTGAATATCCTGATGATGCCTGCTTGATATTACGTGACACTCAACGTCTTCAGAGAAAGACAGATAGACTAGCACACTTTGCTTTATATGCAGGAATACGCGTGAATGCCGAAAAAAACAGAATTCCTCCGTGTGTTAACTGATGAACACCCATCGATCAACATCAACGGTAAAGCAGTTAGAGACGTCACGAAATTCGTCTACTTCGGCAGCCTTGTTAAGTGATGGCACTATAAATGATGGTGCGGGCGAAGAGATAGTCGCCAGAATCGGCAAAGCAAGATCCGCCTTTATAGCTTCGAAACCCATTCGGGAGTCAAAGGTTCTATCAAAAAACGCACGAAACATAACGAACGAACTCTCCAAACACTCTGGAATAAAATTGCCCGACATATTTTATCGGTGTTAGCTTACAATGTTTTTGATTGCAAGACCAAAGAAACAGGTCATACAGTTTGGACGGCAATAACAGATGTTGCTGCCTTCTTTTCGAATGGTCGGGCATATGACGCTACTCAAATTTGCCAGTATGGAGAAACGGCTATGAAGACTTAATCGCATTCGGTCATACAGAGGACGGTAGCTCTAGCCGTAAGGCGGAAGACTACAATGGTGATGGTCTAGGGTTCAAATCCGACCCGAGAAATGATATGCACTGCTCATGAGCGAAGATAAGGGTGAAACTTGAGTCCAGTGCTTCCTAAGTGGACCGTTGTGATAAAAGTTCTAAATATTTCAAAGTACTTTGTACTGATGAAGTGAATGAACTCTCAAAACACTCTGAAACTATAATGCCCGTCAAATTTAATCGGTGTTAGCTTACATTGTATCTAATGTGAAGAGCTGAATAGGATATGAGATCGTTAAGACGACCACAACAGATGTTGCTGGCACTTTCTCCACTGTTCGGGTATAAGATTCTTTACAAATTTGCCCGAACATGACATTTATATGTTGATCAACTCCAACCTGGCACCTCAGTACAAAAGCTGACTTTACACATTGACAAAAATTATTTGTTATATTTCTGCATTCACGGTGAAGTATATACTGTTGGGCAAATTAAAACCTCTAATATCTTTGAACTGGATGTTCCTTAAGAAACACTGTGCAGCGATAAATCTGTCAAATAAACGCCCTTGTTGTAGATAATGTTCAACAAATGTTCAGTTAATGCCAATTTGCTTAATACATATCATCAAAGCTTGTAGTCTAACAAAACTATTTGATATTCTTAAGGGGACAATATATATATATATATATTATATATATATATATATATATATATGTGTGTGTGTGTGTATTGTCCTCTTGAGAATATCAAATAGTTTTGTTAGGCTACAACCTTTTTATACCATAAATTTCTGAACCTTAATCTTGAACCATATTTATGATATTATTTTATATATGTTTCTGACAACTAGTCAGCGCTAAGTTTTTTGAAGTATTCACAACAGATCATCACGACTGTGCAAAATAAAAGTGCTGGTTTCTAGTCCTGCAGTCATTCAAACTCCTTAGCAGTGCACATTTCCTTTGTCTCTGGTGGGATTGGAACCCCGGACCATCGCAATTGACATCCTGTACCTTACGGCATAGGCTAGAGTTTACTGTTAACTGTTGGTAAGCATTCATGAGTCGTTATCTATAACCCGTTGATCGGTGCCCTCGAATCCTGACAAAAATGATTTACCCTCGAAGCCGAAATAATTGGGTTTCGCACAAATACAGATCGGCGTTAGAATATCATGTCACGGAAACGCATACCTGATATGCTGCAAAATCCGCAGAAACAGTCTTGTGTTTCCGTCTGGCTTTCGAAAGATATATACTATTTGTATGCCACTTTTCAATAAGGCTGGTATGACTAAAATGTTTTTCGCATGAGTTTTCACTCATGTAGAATTGGTTTGAACAAAACAGTGGCATATAAACGCATCATGTTTACCGTTCTTCCGCTGTTTTAGGCGCATGCGAATGCTGATCCTACTGTCCGTACATGATGAGTGCATATAGCATGAACCTGGTCGTGGTGTATGTGTGTGATGAAAATGCATATCAATGAGCTTTTTATGTTCTAGGTCATGGGTTGAAACACAGTCTACATGAGTGCAGTCTCATCTGATTGAACAGGTTTGTCGCACCAACCTTATCCTCCAGTGGCATACGAGCGTAACTTGTATACCATTCTTCTGCTGTTTCAAGCGCATGCGGATACTGATTTTACTGTTCATACATAATGCGTGAAAACAGTTTTTTGTTCATAAACTACTTATTATTGAGACCAGACTTTAAAAAAAACAAGGTGGTATACATTAGGACAGTATATTCGATTCGACCTCGCGTGCTCTGACGTGATTCATTTAAGTCCTCTCCACTCACTAGTATTTGACAAAACATGTTTGCAGTGACACTCTGATGAAACGATTTAGATGCGAAATTTCCAGCCCCGTGATATATTTCAACAAAAATGCGTTCGTACTAATTCTATAATTTATATAATTTAGAATCTACTCTCACACGTTCACACAAACGCATCATTCCGGATATTTGATTGATATAACTAGTTTTAAATTGTCCTTGTAATTTCATCTTCTTAACCACAATTTTCGGTCGTTCGCTCAATGCTAGTTGTTCATTTCGAAGAAGAAGAACGCCATCAATAGACCACTCATATAAACGTTTCCAGCTGTTTGGGAAGCGAAATGCAAAAACAACTCGGGTTGAACAAATAAATCATTTATCGTTGCAAACTGGTTCGAGTACATTATCAATATTTCATTGACAATAATAAGCAAATCATCTGGAACATTTTTCATGAGACCAAAATTAATTTACGCACGATATCCTCGCTTATAAAAATGAGCTATTATTCCGAAATCAATTATAAAGTGATTCAGATACATTGTGGATGTAAAGTGCGTTAAAAATAAGTGTTACACGCAAGCTTTCGTATGCTAAAAAAGATGCCATTTTCCGACCAGAAGAGCCAGACGGACGACGACCACTGCGAAATCGTAATATTTCGAGTTTGGGAAGGATTATATTGGAACTTTTTGAGTGACAACATGTTCAGAATAATCGAAAGATGAAATACGTTAGCCACAATTTAACGATATGCAATTCGTCTAACTAGGAGAATAGAGCCCTGTGTGTTAAGGGCATAAATCATACCGGTTGACAAATCAGTTCGAACTGATAACTGATAACCGGGACAGACACGTTTGAGGTCAATGTTCTGATTACTTGATTTAACCATGTTAGCTAGCTGTGTTTTGTTCGTTCACTTGTGTGGTTTCCCAATGGACTTCGGGATTCGTGGATGAACGCGATTAGCGTTAGACAGTTTGAGCTCAGGGATGAATTACGGCGCAATCAATGTGTGTATGTGTGAAACGCTGAGAAATAACGTTTTTAACAGTATGTCCAGTGAGCGGAAGCACTTATAAACAACGTAATATACGACCGTCATTGTTTCTATATCTATATATGGTGACGGTTGATTTCGATAAAAAAGTGCAACATACCTGCACTAGTAGGTGCTTTACTTGTTGCAAGTTTTGTCATCGTAGCTTCCGCTGCTGTTGCTATCGTAGATTTCTCTGTTGCTGCCGCGGGAGCTGTCGTTTTTGTTGTCGTCGTAGCTTTCGTTGTTGTCGTCGTTGTAGCGAGTGTTGTTGTTGTTGTTGTTGTTGGCGCTGGTGGGCATGGGGCTGTAACAAGACAAAGTGAAGCAAAAATAGAATATGTCCTTTTGCTCGCATTCCATGCAATCACACTTGGCTACATTCAAACAGCCACCAATATTTCGGCTGTACACATTAGCACACGAGGCATGTGTAGTTTTCAGCTTTTTCATAAAATATGAGGATTCTTGCAATATTTTTGTATCTTGTTTGTTGAATTTGAGTTATCGCGAAACAAAACTACGAGAAACTGATATTTTTTAAACAAAACTTCAAAATGTAAATGAATATTACATATTTAAACTTTTTCGCTTGTCTTTCAAACTATGTTCTCATTCAACATTCAACGAAAAATACCCGAAATATGTCAAAATTATGTTTTATCGGAAAAAACTAAATAGGGAATGAAAATCGATTGATCGTCGGACCTTTTGGTAATCGATCCACCGAGGGACCACAGGTCAATCACTGGAGACAATTATGAGGATGCATTGCATATTGTTGCTCTCCTCTCCTGTTCACTGACACAACACAACCATTTACTGCTTGTTTGCCGTCAACATGTGGTCACATTGAGTTTAGGTTAACTGAGTCGTCAAGCAGTGGAGATGTGCTAAACAAGTTAGTATTGGAAGCTAGTGTTTAATTTAGTTCTTACGAAAAACTGCGCTGTTCACACACACAAAATTAAAAACATTTTCCCATTCGAGTTCCGTGTGTTGATACACGATAAATGGTTTGCAATGTTCAATACCAATTACCTCCACATCACAAGCGGTTTCCGTTTTTCACGAGGCATAGTCAATTTGATTTGGTTTAGTGTGTTTTGAAATTATATTGAATTGGTGAGCATGGTTGGAATTCAAACCTAGGTTAAACGTAATTCTTGAAGCGATTCACATTATTTAATTGGAGCATCATACAGGTGTTGCTAATCAATCTCTCTATACGTTCGTTGACAATCAGTGCATCGCTTTTCTAATGACATTTGAGAATACAACTATGATAGAAAAAATGTTTCACGACTGGTAGAACAGATGCTTTACATTGGTTATACCAATGAGAACCGTACGTATGTTTCGAAACATTTTACCCTCCCCTAATATTTGGAAATTGTAACAAAAGGACACATGAAATGTGATGTTCACTCCTCTGCACGAAGACGACTCACTTGATAATATCTCCAAATAATCCCCATCTCCGAACCTTTGGGCTTGATCGAGCATCAACAAAATTGACAATTGTGCGGTTGGAGGTGTAACTTCTTTGCAATATTCCCGATTAGCCGTGTCTATTGTTACTTCAGTAGCCTCGCCACTAGCACATGGATAATCAGTGTGTATGTACACCTTTTTCCCGCTGGAAAGTATCTGTTTTAGAACGTAATATGGTTTATAATATATCTTATCACAATTTCCGGATGCAATTTCTGAAGATTCTTATTTTTGTAATAAACAAAATAAATAGAGCAAACTATATTCCTTTCGGTGTATCACATCAAGCTCTATAATACACGGATAAAAACAGTAAAATATACGCAGTGAATGTCATCAATATCGAGCATTGAACAGATATCAGTCCAATGATATTGATCAAACTGGTCTGATCGATGTTGGCCATGGGTGTGGGAGATGACGAACCAAAAGCTATTGAACGCATAAAATTTGGTCTGAATATATCGGTGGCTATTGCCTCGGCAACCTCAGATTACCGCAGCAAATTCGTCGTGACACGTTGTGGGTAAGTATGTAAACCACAGAGAACGCATACTCAGGATTTTCATCAGTGGCCCATGTCTACTAATTGAACTATGATCGAACTATTCAACATTCTGGAACTATTGTCGTGCATATAATTTGGACGATGTCCTGTTTCTGCATCGATCGGCTAGTGTATCCCGCACCAGATCATCAGACAGCAGTCTGGACACAAGTTTGTTGTTGAAAAATATTTATATTTTGACAGAGAAAAGGTAGTTTTTACTATTTGTTTTGGCGTATGCATCATAGGTTCGCTCGAGGTGTCGTACTTCCAGGGAATTAGATGATAAAAGAGTACTTCGTTACTAATGTTACGGGCAACTTTAGAGGTACATTCAATTTGAGTTTTGGTTTTTCAGAGATTCGCTAGAGGTGCCGTACTTGAATTGATGATAAATAGGTTCTGTGGTACTCTTGTTACGTGTGAATTTATAGGCTTTGCGGGAAAGTGGTTTTTGATGGCGTATGTAAGATAAACAACGGATGTGAATATAACTTTTACTTAATGTAGATGGTAGAGATGCGAAGAAATTTTGTTCTCAACTTAATAAAGCAGAGAAACCAAATTTTCTGGATCCATATCTCTGAATTTGTATGGTTCAATGAGTAAACAATTTCAGTTTTAACTCTACCTATAAGATGGTTTCAGGCTTTCGGGTTAAAGTCCACCAACTCTCAAATTCAATTTACCCCAGCATTTCTATAGTATCTCGGTTTATCTGAAAAATACGTTTATGCAAATTGGTATCAAACATTTTGTAGATGACAAATACAAAATGACCAGTCCTGAATACATCCACCAATATAATTTTGGAGATGGGTCTAATACGCTCAATACATAGCCGAATCCATTTGAATGACATGTGCGCTAACACTATGATCCGATGCAGAAATATGCTATTAAAGTTCATTTCACGCTGAAGAAATGGTTTACAAATGCTAAAATCTAAATTATTTATTACTTAAGGCAATTGTCCATACACCCGAATTGGAAAATATGCATTATCCATGAGAAATTGTGGAATAGCAATTAATGGCTTAATTCATCTGTACCAATTATCATTCGGGCTCTACAATTACTCAGAAAGTTTAATGTTTAGAAAACAAATTACTGTTACGTTCAAACCATTTATCTTTCCCAGCGTTTGAAACAACTAAACTGCTCAATTCCGAAAAATATGCCCCAAAATTCTAACATTGTTTACCACTTCACCACTTTTCAAGGCTCACTGAACACAATCTTCCTGTGTTTAAACACCGTGGTTCGCTGTACGAACCCAAAATATCAGTGGCATTGTCTTCACGACCGGTTTCATGTTGTTTGCACTCATCAGGTAAGGATTGTAGGATCAGGACCAACAAGAGCTTGGAACGGTGGATAAACAATGACAAAGAGTTCCGCTTGCATTCTGTTGGATGAGGTTGAAACGACCAACCTGTTAATCCCCCGGACCCATACACATGTTGATTGTGATAAAACCAATCATCACGAACAACAATGCTCTTTTGTATGTACAAACCCCACGACATTGTTGTGAGAAAACACTGAAACGCGCGGCGGCGATTCTGGAGGGACGTGTACTTTGGAGATTCCTCACAAATAGTGTAAAAAATATGCCGATGCCCGTTTCATAAATTGATTAAAACTGAATGCTTACCCGATTTGACACAACGTTTACATATATTTGATTTCTGTTCGCCAAATGTTGTACGAATATATAATTGATGCAGTTCGGATCGATATTTCTCAGCAAATGTTTGGTTTCGTTTGCCGGGAAAACTTTACCACAATCATCTGAAAAAGCAAGATCTCATTGTTTGTGTTTAATTGGATCGATTAAATTTCGCGTATATATTTTGCTCGTTAACATATGTATCGCGATATGGTATCTTCTAATATCACCGGAAATCATCGTAAAATTTTTCACGTTATCCGCCTTCCAATGTTGCAATTTTATTCTAATGAAGTTTCAATGGATTTTGTTCGGTTTCTCGCTGCCTGCCAGAATTTCGCTCTCAAGCATTCACCAACAAGCGATGATTGATCTACCTTACATTGTAAATTTCAATTTCCCAGATATCGAAGATTTTGTCACAAAATCTTTAGTGTAGCTTACTCAATTGAATGATTATTCCGTAGTTTTATTTGCTCGTTTCAGATCGATTCGATCAATCCGTATCAGGAAACTTTGTGTTGTAAGTGAGAGGATTGGTAATATCAAAATAGATTTTGTGTTTTATAATCAATCGATCGTAGACCTTATATCAAAATGCTATGAGCAACTGATAATCATATAAACCGTTTTCGCTTTGTAATATTCTTTTATTTAGACAAGGATAATGCATAGAAAAACGAAGTTATTCCATATGCATCACGGGTTGAAAATGCCATACGGGCATATTGATTCCGATTTTTTATCAAGGAAGAATATCGCAAAACGTTATCAAAATTCAAGTGTAGAAAATTACCTGCCAAAATGGCGTTTGCCGACGAATCTAGAAATCAAATAAAATTTAAAGATCATTATGAATTCATATATATAT
>JACCGJ010011520.1:0-20019 GCA_013407085.1 Atriophallophorus winterbourni | reverse complement strand
CTCCGAGGTAGCGGAAACCAACGGCGAAGAGCAACGACGCACTGCCTTGGATTCCGATTCAGAAGTTGACAGTGATGACAGTAAAGAATCCTATGACTTGGACGATGGCTCTGCTCTGGTACACATTTCCAAGGCTAAAAAACCCGAAGAAGAAGAAATCGAATCGTCTGACAGTGAATTCGATTTGGAAGCTGCTCTGAATGAAAGTGAAGCGGAGCAAGAAGAAGAAGATGAGCAAAACACCGGGGAAAACATTTTACCTGATCAAATTTCGGATTTCGCGTTGAGCGATAGCGAGGCAGAGATTGTCTCGGATGATGAAGAAATGAAACCTGAGCGCAGAAAGCGGAAGAAATTGAAAGCAAAAGGAAAAGCAACGAAAAAAGTTCGTACCACTAAAAACTAGCGCTGCGAATTTTACCGATTGTAAAATTGTAAAATATACATTGAATTTATCGAAAAATAGATCGTATTGGTGTACTTGTTCTCGTTTTCCATTGAAATCATCGAGCATCTTGATGTTTCTTGTAGGTTGTTCTCAAGGGCTTTTTATGATGTGAAGGCATCTGTTTTTTGTGTTAATCCACAAGAAGGGAGCACCGTGTATTTCTTATTCCAGTGCTAACCAAAACCCACTGGTTAACATCATTCTTCATGAACTGACTCATATCTAGGACACTTCACTCGTAGTATAAACTGAGTTCGGGCCAAGCTGTCAGTGCCTAAAGCGGATCGCCGTTCCATATCACTTGCTTGAAACAACGACAAACTATAGTGAGTCTCCGAACCGCTTTCAACTCGATTGAGGGGTCCATGTTTTTCTGGCTAATTTTGACCATTGTGAATATTGTCTTGAGTAGTTCCTTCAAAGTTGGTATGCGTGTTATAGACCTGAATTATATCAATTATCCTGCCTTACAGTGTTACGAGTCAATATTCTTCCTGACTCGTCCTGACAGCAATGTAATGAAAAATGTTTGTGACAGATCGGGGAATCATAATCATGAAAAAATAAAGTTTGTAATGAATCTGTGAGAGTAGTTTATGGGTAACGTTTCGCTTCTGACACAGAAGCTTCGTCAGACCAAGGGTGTCAGTACGAACAGGGATCAAGCTTAAATTGCATTCCCCTAACCAATCATAAGCTGGTTAAGAACTGCACAGTCCATTGTGGGTTCTGCGCTCAGCGAAACGTTGCCCATAAACTACTCTCACAGATTCATTACAAACTTTATTTTTTCGTCCTGACAGTATTTTTATATAGGAAAGTGTGTAGTGTTCTACCTTTGGTCAATGGAAGTGTCACAATTTGCCGATCATTTGGAGCAGTCAGGTTACCTAGGAATATTGGTGGCCGCTTGGAATATGTGCGTAGTTGCAAACCGGGATCCCGCGAATTGCCACACAGACAGAATGTCCGTGGGCTTAGATATTGTCAGTTTGGTCGGGAAGTCCGGGAAGGGAATGCAGAAAATCGCAGTGAAACTTCGGCGTGATTCGGTATGTATCTGATACCGGTGTACGCAGATGTATTACATAATGGCACACCATTGTTGCTTGTGGTAGGATAGGGATAGAACTTACTTCCATCATTGCTAAACCAAGACTTACGTTTGTTTGGCTTTGGTGTCCACGGAATAGACGTAATTTAAGTTTGAGTTTAACTCCAATTATCTATACCGCTTCATAAGTACAGTATGACTACGGGTACCGATTTCAGCGAAAGGGGGCACGTGCTCAGTGGCTGGAAATTTTCCATCTTCATTTTTTGGTGCAGGGTTACTCACGTTTAGTGTCAACGTCACGTCTGATACTTCATGTTTAGGCGCCGTGTTTATAGCAGCAACGTACAGGCTTTCAGACAGCAATGTGGGACCTCATCTTGCCGGGTTCGGTCACGTTCTGCGTCTTGGACATTAACAGTTGCCACACAGAGCACTTTTTTCCTCAGCTAATTGTACCCTAGAAACGGGACTGGCGTTTAGCAGATGGCGTCGAATAGTGACGCGATAATGGTTACTATTAGTTTTTCGAGGGTTTGAACTGGCGCGGTTATCGGGGTGGGTTGATAGGGTTGGTGCGTGCATGGCTCGGTATATTGGTGACGCTAGCGATAAACCGACAGCAATGAAAAGAGCCCATCTTTTATAGTTCCCCATGTGAGATATCATATTTATATACTTGGTGAAGAAAAATTTAAAAAAAGTTTATTTATTTCATGCATGTTTGATATAATGACACCTAGAATCACTTTGTGATTGTGTGTTTGAACATCGTGGTTCGTTGTACGAACCCTATGTAATAGTGACATTCAAGTATAACTTTGTTTAACGACACCTAATTATCGAGAAATAACATTATGGTATAAAACGATAAAATTTTGTTCTCAATTGCTTAGTTGCAACGCTTGATAGAAAGCTCTTAAGTCATGAAGTATCGTAGGTATATGGACGTTTTGGATGTCAACATATGCTTAGATCCATAAAATGATGAAGACTGTTTTTTACTAAATCGTTGTGGAGTTTGTTGAAATTACCATTGGTTCGCTATTTCGATCGCAATAAGAAATATTATTGTTTCGAAATACTTTTTGGGATATCCTTGTAAGATGAAGGCAACATATGAAACATGGCAGATAATCAACAATGCACATTTCATGCATTTCCATCACACACCCCACGACCGGTTTCGTGCTGTTTGCACTTATTAGGTAAGGACTAGGATGAGGATCCGCATGCGTCAGCGGAAGAATCGTAAACAAGTTGCGCTTGTATGTCGCTATTAGATAAGGCTGGTACGACCAACCTGCTCAATCACATCAGCCAAAACTCATGTAGACTGGGTTTGAACCCATGACCACGAACAAAAAAGCTCATTTGCATGCATTTCCATCACATATCACGACCGGTTTCGTGATGTTTGCACTCATGAAGTACGGACAGTAAGATAAGGATCCGCATTCGTTAGGAACAATGGAAGAATGGTAAACAAGTATCGCTTGTATGTTACTGTTGGGTTAGGCTGATACGACCATCCTGTACAATCACATGTGTCCAAACATATATAATGGGGTTAAACCTATAAATATTAACAAAAATCTCATTTGCATGCATTTCCATCACAAACCCCACGACCGGTTTCGTGCTGTTGGCACTCATCAAGTAGGAATAGTAATGTTAATATTTTAGAACAGTAAAATCTATTTTAAATTTCTGACTATTGTAAACGGTACCTTTAATACTCTAACATGGAAAACAAAGAAACGCTATTTAAACGGTAACAAAATGTTTTTCGTTTCCTGCTCTGTGTCGCAGAAATTGTTAATAAAAAGATAACGTGCATTTCCATCACACGCAGCCTACGACCGGTTTCGTGCTGTTTGCATTCATCAGGCAGGGACAGTAAGATCAGGATCCACCTACGCTCAACTTGGAGCGCACGGAAATTTTTTCGCTGAGTAATTTTATGTATGTACTACTACAATTTTACTAGTAGCACGATGTTTGTTTTTAAAAATTAAACCACACGGAATTTTACCGTGCCCACCGTTCCTCATTTCACACTTATACATTGTTTTATCATATTCCCTGTTATCAAAAAAGCATTTGATTACCCTCCAAATCCTTGACTAAATTTGATTTCTGTGGCCACAATTTGGGTGTGTTCTTCAGTCACATCTTTTGTCTACGTCAATTGCCAGGTTACTTGATGTAATTGCACTACTTAGCTTATCTTGTTGTTTTATATTTTGCATCTTTTCACACATCATATTAGCTTTATGAAATTTCACTTTCTCAACAAAATACGTTTGGATAATCCCGTGTGATTGTGTGGGCAGTAATTTTTATTCGTTTCTCTAAGCCCGTGTATCTTTGACCATGTGTTACGCTTCTTTTGTGCTAAGGACGAGCATAGTTTATTTGTAAGTAATTTTAGTGGCTGCAGAAAAATCACGTTTGGATTTCTGAGTTTTATTCCGTGGATTGCTGTACGATTTTTATTTCACAGTTGTTTACAAGTTAAAATTGCGTATTAGGCTTTGGTGAGCATCCAAAATGAATGTCAGTACACATTTAAAGCGACGAATAGTGTTTTGATCATTCACGCCATGATAATTAACATTTTGTAGGCTTGGCTCTAACTGTAATTAAATTTTTGTATTTTGTATCTAACTGTTTTGTTTTACTGTTCTCAGTTTCAAGATTTTAAATTTTGGTCAACTTTTTTATACACCGTTTCAAATAGCACGGGATATTCGGCTTTCTTTAAGGATTATCGTCTCCGTAAAGTACGGGGCGGGAGCCAGACAATATTTTTAGCAACACGAAACAGGATAAACAGCTAATCAACTAATCAAAAATTGGGCGGGCAAGCGATATATGCAAATTTGTATGAACAGCTGCTTGTGTTTTGGTTTTCCTTCATGGAAATTTGTAATTTTCATTACGTTTTATCACTGATGTAAGATGAGACATTATATACACAAAATAATCCATTTGCAGCCCGTAATTTTTTCAACCACCGGTTAAGGTGATCCTGTGGACCCCACTAAAGCGAGCGAAGCTATCAGACAGCTAGCGTTGCTGTGTGCTTCTTTATCCCTAACCACTGAGCTTTTGCTTTCAGATTTTATCAAGTTCTGCGTATAAATATATACAGATATCAGGCATTCATATAATGTATTCCAACCACCGCAAACGAAGCAGTGTCTGTTTGGTTCAGCCCATGCTTTTGGGGCTCTGACACCCTTTGTTAGACATCGATATTTTTAGCATGCTGCCACCTACGTATATGTATAATTTTTGGCAGGTGTCGAATAAACAATCAACTGAAGAGCTTCCACTCGGATCGCATCGTACGGAAGCCTAACCCGCACGATGGCGTTTGACGCTCAACTTATAACCATTATTGGCGAACGTTAGCAAACGCTACACCTACGTTGTCTACATACTGTGAGATCTCGTCCTGAACACAACTGCCACCAGTGACATAACGGCTGCCTATCGACTAGTTCTAGATTGACGATAATTGAGCTTAAGAAAGGTTTGTTACAATTCTGAATCTATGTTTTAAATTGTTAAATGTAAAACACATGCCAAACCTTGAAGCATCAAGTACGGCAATAGAGTAATAAAAATACCAAACCGATGTGGCGAGCGTTCTGTGAGTTGCCAGCGATTCAGATTTCAACGATTTAACTAGCGCTGGTTAAGTTGTGTTTATCTGCTCTCACTTTAATCAGGGGGCTGTGACTACGGCAAACTACTATCCCATTCCGTTTATAAAACCGTGACCCTTACTCAAAGCATGCAAATCGCCAGAATTGAATTAGAGCGTTTGCTAATTTGGTGATTTGTAATCAACACAGCCTTTTCACAAGCTTAAGATTCACTTAATTACAGGATAATTTTAGCTTAATTTAATCAATTATATTTATTGCATAAAAGTGTTGCGTCTTCATGAACGCTTGACTGCGTCGCTTTATTCAATTCCAGTCAAATAGCCCATCTACGCGATTTATTTTCGGTCGAATTATCGTGAAATTCACTAAATTAATAATGCACGAATTATCCATCCGAATGGAAACTTTTTTATCACGAAATGATTTATTTGTTTGAGCTAATACGTTTGTTAAATTTCTACGCCGAGTGAACGGGAATTGAGAAAGACGCTTGTCCCTCTACTTGGTCAAATTCAAATAACTCCGCTGTTTTTGTTATTGTAAATTTCAACCCTATTTCGTGTGTGGGATGAAATCCCAAGCTTCTATACAAGATAGTAAATGAGCGATCCAGTACCAAACCAGGCGTATTTTCTGTACAAATCCCTAATGAATTGACTCACTCTGCCCAAAATTCCGCCGATGCTTTAACAACGTTTTACTCACTTGTGTTCAATCCCAAGCGTTGTATCCCATATCAAGTTTTATCAAATTCGTCACCTTTAAAATTATCAAGTGAAAGGACTGTCAATGCACACATGGTTGTTTGGGAACTTTGTCAACTAAACGAAAAGTAGTTATCTGACGCAGACAAAATTATGCTTATTCAATCTCAGTCTTCATGAAGCAAAAATATCACCGTATTGGAAAGCATGGATGATAGAGCAAGCGATTGGCCCGTAACACTACTTCCGGTGATCTCTAAATTAATGAAACGCATTGTGACTGGGCGTATAAGAGAACATTTTGAAAACTAGAAATATTTTCACAGCCTCACAACACGTTTTTCAAAGAAATCGTTCGTCTTCATCTAACCTTACAACGTTCGAGGATTGGAGCAATGCACTAGAGGAAGGTCCTACATCGATATTTCCAAAGATTTAGATAGATTCAACCATAAAATTCCACGAAGCTTATGGAAAAACGGGGATGTTGCTGAGTTGGATAATGGACTATTTTACTGCTAAACACGTCCAAGATCGTGTTGGCAGCACCCTCTCTAGAAAAAACACACGTCACAAATGGAGTTCTGCAATGCTCGGTGCTTGGACCTCTTCTGTTCTTGGTGTAGATGAACGGTATTGTACAGGATATTGGATGTAACCTGATACTGTTTGCCGATGATATTTAAATATGGAAACGTGTCAAGTTTGTTATTGACTGTATGGCATTACAACGAAATATGTGCACCTTATTTTGTCAATCCTAGGCAAATGAGTTACGCTTTAACCCTGCGAAACATAACATGCTGCGTCTTGGAAAACCTCGACGCATCGAACGGAAGATCTCGTCTTGACCACCGCAGAAAAGGATCTCGGTGTATGGTGTCGTTTAACCTTAAACTTGGATATCATTGCCTGACTGTGAACAGTAAAGTTGGCCGTATCTTGAGTCTTTAAAAAAGGATATTCAGGATTTTCACGCCCGAAACCTTACCCCAACTAATTAATACCTATGTACGTCCTACTATGGAATATTCCATTCAATTCTGGGCACCATGGCTGAGGAAGGATACCCAAGGTAATTCAAGGTTCAAGGATTTCAATGGTTTAAAGAACAACAAGCTTGATAATAACCATAGGATGGTAAGAATTGAAATGTAAGTGTATAAAACTAAATAAGGAATTCGATTTAGCAGTACATAATTGTTTGGAAAAGAATAATTAAATGAATTTTCGTCTCATTCCGTTTTATAGTCATGTAAGATAGTGGAGTGAGCAACGGTTGAAGGTAAACTGTTCCAAGTAAAACACACACGGACAGATTAAAAATAACTTTTACAGTTCAAACTGGAATGGGGTACCATCAGCATATATTCATGTGTCCAATAATTTCTCGCATCCATTCGCGTGAATATTTTTTAAAGCAGGATAAGGTCTCATCTGATTCGTCGATAGGGAAAGTCAAACAGATTCAGGTGAGCTATCCATTCTTTATAAGGCTTGTTTCGGATACTGAAAACTAGTTTTGTTGAGTGATAATAGATTCGCTGCATAAGTTCTACATCCTTCTTGAGCCACGGAGTCCATAACTGCGCACAGTATTCCATGACTGGTGTATGTATTCATGATTTTTGGGAATATCTAGGGCGAATATTTCCAAAATACCCGTTTCAGTAGATTTAGGACACGTGCTTCCTTCAGGGATACGGATGCAACGCCAATTCTTTATGTCGTACGCAAATAACGAAATGATACAGAGAACTTGTCAATTCATCTTATTCATTCACCTAAACCAGAAAGAGGATAGGACCAAGGACTGAACCTTGGGGAACTCCATTAGTTGCTGCGATTAGTTTTGATTACAACATGTACTTGGGTGATGCGATTTGTTATGTAGTCATTAAGCAAATTCAACAACTTTGCGGGGATACCAAGCCATGAAAGCTTCTGCCGTAGTAGGCTATGGTTTACACGATCAAATTCTTCGGAGATATCTAGGTATCATTCATGTATTACTTGCCCTTTATCTAACGCTTTTTCCGAATCATCCAGCGTTATCAGAAAATTAAATAAACAGACATTATTCCGTGTAATTTATGCTGTTTTTTCGAAAGCAACTGATTATTTTCGAAAATTTTCAGGATATCCTCAACAATGAGGCCCTAAAGTAATTTGGAAATCATAGGTAACAGAGTAACGTGTCGGTAATTAGCTAAATCGGAGCGATTCCCTCCTCTACGAATATATCGAACTTCTTAATGGGATTTATCATCGTGCGACAAAGTTGGTCTCCAGTTACAGAAATTTTCCTTTCAAAGAGCGAATGTTAAATCTAATTCTAAACGATTATACCCAACGAGGGATACGGAGTGATCTCCTGTCGGAATTCAAAATCTTGCATACTGAAAACCATCCCATTGAACACATTCTAAAGATCAATGGCCTTATTCGAACACGAAAACAATCAAATGATTTAAGCATTCCGCATTGTCAATTAGATATTCATCGTAATTTTTTTCTCGGTAATAATTTGTTTAACTTGGAAAATGTTGCTTGAAGAAATGACGCGCTCGAAATTTGTTGCGGTTTTCGCTTCTAAACTCGATGAGTGTATGACTGTCCCTATTGGTTTTGGAATTTTTTTATTTTTTTCCTCCGTATACCTCGTCATCCTAGGGGCATGATTAAGCTTGATGCTTTGCTATAAAAAAACTTTCTGAGTTCTGAAAAGTGCGCAAAATCGGATGTTTTGTTCAATCCCATGCGTTCCGTTGCTTGTGCGATTTAAGAATTCGTTTGTGGCAAATGTATCTATAGTGGAACCCACCTACAACGAACTCGCTTACAACGAATTCCCGCTATGAACGAACACACCATGATTTCCCAAATAAATTCCTTCTTTGTAAGCCTATTTAAAACATTAGTACAACGAATCTGTTCGTTACGAATCTCGCCTATTACGAACACTGTACACGTTCCCGACAGCTATGTTTGTTCAATAAAGTTCATGCATACAACGAACTCGCTTTGTCTTGCCTTTAACCCACAACGCTCCGTCAAGAGTGGCCTGCAGTGCGTTAAGAATAGAGCTGACACAGCTTGGCGAGACACAGGCACCCTGGCCTACAGTGAGCTAACTGACTCGCACGCACGCACAAGAAAATCACGTGAATTCTCTGTGACTGGTAGCTCCGTCTGTGAAAGATACCAGGGGTGCTCTTGATCTCTACAGATTTTTAGGATAGAAGGAACAGAAGTCGAAAGAGAACTTGAATTTGTGGAGAGAGAGATCGAGGCCGTGACGAAGTCAAAACTTAAACAAAAGAGCATCGACAGTTACTTCATGAAAGCGTGAGATTAGACTGTCAGTGTGTGTGCAAGATGTTTTTACTGCTTTGTTTTAGAATAAATTTACTATTATTAACATGAGCTTGGATTTAATGTTGTGATCCGTGTGGTGTGGCATCATCTAATCATCAAATGGATTACACTCATGCAGAAACACAAAGGTAAGACATTCTTCACTTGTTTACACGTGTACAGAAAAACGGCGGTAAAATTACATATTTGACAATGCGGTATACTTACAACGAACACCGCTTATAACGAACATTTTACTCTCTCCCCAGCGATTCGTTGTACCCGGGTTCCACTGTACTAATGGTTTCACATTTCAAGCTCTATCCGCTAATTCTTCACAGTTTTGAAATATTCGGATCCCGACCGTGATGTCCCTAGTTGTTGCGTGCAAACAGCACGAACCGGACTCTTAGTGCGTGTGTGTGATGGACAAGTATGGAAATATGGCTATTTTGAACAAGCCAATGTGTTTCACTACATTATTTGTTCGTGCGTTTCAACTATCTGGCTGTGACAATCTAATTTAGGTTGAGTTTTAAGTTCACGATCATAAATTCTTTGGGTATGATTGCATAATCAAATATCATTACTACTATATCTCTCATTACTAATATTTCTTCAATAGTAGTATAGAGTTGCGAGTCAAGAACACTTCGCGTTAACCACTCTAAACAATCTGGCTGTATTTCTCCTGCTGCGTGTTGAATAATTTATGGATAAAATGATCTTTTGAACTCGATAAAATTTGATCTATGAAAATGCAACCTTTGCTTTTCATTTTCTTGGCTAGTCAGTTACCAATGGTGTGATAAACAACACTTATCTGCCACGAAAATTCTAGCCATTTGCAACAGTTTTAACAAATCGGAATGGTTGATGAGTGATGTATTTTAAGTTAGTTGAACCTTTCAGAAAGTTATCAACGCTTTTGTACGTTAAAACGGAATCTCTAATATTAAATACGTATCAGTTGAATACGCTTAAACGAGTTTGTATAGCGGTTTGTACGTGGTGATCTCATATTGACCCGTGGAACCCCGACGACTCTCCATCGCTTCCCTCTCCGACTTATTCTTCATCAAGTGCACAAATTATAGAGTATATCTTGCAATACCACAAATGAGTTTCACTACCAACATGGCACAATTACTACTTGTGTCTGCATTCATGAAACATAAAATGCCTTGTGAAATATTAGTCAGCTTCACAATACTTTCGTATTTCATATAACCCGTTGCTTTCTCGTAATTGTTTTGCTTCCTTTTGCTCAATTGGTTTATTTTAATGTAAACTAAGTTGCCAAAATCCAATCAGTATATTGCTTAACCAGACATGAAATCACAAACATTAGATGAGGCAAAATCATATTAAACAAAGAGATAATGACAGTCATTTCCACAAGCAGCTCACTATCGGTGGCACATCAATTTTGTACGTACGTCTAAATTTCATCTATAAGCAATTACGCACTGATTGGCTTGGAAAATTCACGGCTATTTGTTTTCATTTTTTGTTTTCTAAATTTAGTGTTTGGAGAGCACCCTCCTAGCGAATAAAACAAGCCGGCCGAATTTCGCAATGGAGAAAAGTATCCGTTGGTTGAGTCATGTTGTACCTCACCAACAAATCCTCATTTTCACTACATTATAACTGACAGACTCGGCCATGACAACGAACTTTCATCGGTTTCACTATGCAGCTTCCCAAGATTATTCTGTACCATCACACGTTCACTCGGATGTTGTCATGTCCACCGCCAAATGCATTCACTGGGCCCTTAGAACTCGAACTCCCGCTCAACGTTCCATTCCGTCCTTGTTCTGTTTTCCTGATTGTTGGATTAAGACAAACGCAGATTGCTAGAATGTAACGACTGTCTCTGCCGCAACATCAACGCTACATCCATCATCATAACATTTACCCACAACCTTCCTTTTAGACAATCGGCTCTAACCGATTCATTGCCAACTTTGTTTTCATTATACGTACTGATTCCCCGAACGATTTCAAATATATTCAAACATCTTATTGAATATGTTGGATTGTGAAAACGCATTAGCGTTAACGTGCGTGTCCTCAGAACACCTTCATTTTATCACTTTAAATTTTATCAGGACAATTATTAGTAAAATTATCACATTGCGGTAAAGGTCATCATTCATCTCTCGCGATAATTTGCAGGATGTACTTTTCTATCTGAACATTTATGTGTATATTTTACATTGCCGACGAGATGGCCAATGTTGACAACATTGATACATTTGCTGGATGAGCATAAAACATGTGCACACCACTGTTCACTTGAAGTTACTGAGAGTGAATTTAAAGCTTCCGGGAATGGCTACCCGAGGTCTGATTCTCTCAATATAATTTAACTTCGACTTCGAAGTTTAACTTTTTACCACTGAATCTCAATTTCAAGGCCGTTCGGACTTTAGGTTCCCCTTTCCGCCTGAGAATACAAGTAGTGAAATGAATTATGTTGAAAACTATTCATTTATCTATATTCTTTCAGTTTATTTGGTCCAGTAATCTAATGACTTGCTACCTGTAGCTTGGTATTTTATCATCACCACTTTACTTATGATTTTATGCTTACGGAATCTAATGCTGTTCTTTTCAAATACGACACAGATATGAAATGGTCTGATTAGCATGAAAAATTCACACTCCAAATTCCACTTAGACGGACAATACTTCTAGCAACCTACATTTACCTATTTGCTGATACATATTTAGCATTAATTTAACTGTTTTTTATTAATCGTTTAAGCGTTCAGTGTTTTACGGCATACGTCACAATTCTCATGAATCTAAACACCTTTTTTGCTTCATAAGTGTATTGCGTGGCTATATGTTTAATGTTACATCTTTTTTTAAACTCCAACTTCAGCTTTTCTTCAAATCATTAGATTGCGACAACGAAATTGTGGCTAAGATAAGCCTCTGCTTCCTAAATACTTTAAAGACATGACTGACATATCAAATGCTGTTTTCCACGCTTGACCCAGTTTAGTTGCTTTTACGCACAAGCATTCAAGGGGTGTGACTTGTCTCCTTGCAGATGAAGATTTTTGGCCTAGGAAGACGTTACCAACGAAAAACTGAGTTAACTTACAGCACTCCGGACGGCAATATCTAGTTATGAAATGCAATATTAAGCATGTCAACAGCATGAAACCGGTCGCGGGACATGCGAATTATCAAGTCAATCGGATCAACCTTATCCTAAAGTGTCTCTTCAAATTAACGTGAATCCTAAATCTTTGTATTGACTGTTCTGGTCCAAGGAATGTTATTCGATTTCGTAGCGGCCACGATTGTTCACTATCAGAAACGATTTGACTTGATGATCTGAATGTTTGAGTTCGAAATACGGCGGGACTAAAACATTGTTCAACACCGTTGGCTTGGATCGATACTTCATTTCATGTATCATGGCTCAACTTTTGTGGATAATTTCTTACGAGGTAATAAGATTTTCCAATCGATTAAATGTAATTTTTTCAGGTTTTCGGTTTCAATTCACTTTCTATGAAAAATCGGAACCCACACTATGAAGACAAAAATTAAAGTATGGTGTCCGCGTTTATTAAATGTTTTAGTGTACGGCATTGAAAGACTGGCCATACACACAATGCATACATCGTTTACCGACTATGGGTTGTGTAGTTGATAATGAGATGTCTGGAAAATGTAACAAATATAAAATTTTCCATCAAGCGAGTTTTATGAATATATTCCGCCAACTTTAACTGCTCCGCTTACGATGTTAATGCATGTCTCTAAAACAAAATATTGGTGTGATTGCGAAATTCACGTTATCAACGTTGTAATCAATGTGGTAAAACGGTGACAAGTCACATCTGGATTTCAGAGTGAGCTGAAAGCTACCATTTTGGGAAAAATACACCCATGACCGCTCGCTTTGTTGATAGTTGTAAAGCGTAAAGAATGTATAGTGTTTACTAACTAAACGAATTAGTGCATCAAATCGGTTTATTTATAGTTCCATATAAGCCGATCTAATGTGTATTCGTTACAACGAAATTTATTCCCATAGTAATTTTATGTTAAAATGTTGGGCGAATTAAACTTCAAATTTGCAAGGGTTTGATAGGACACGTTCCATTGTGGATACAGCTTATCGGAAACTAAAATTACTGATAAACTCGCATTAAGTGTAATTTAAATATTTACTCAACACAGTATTCATTATAATAATCTAATGAAGTCAAAATCCTTACATCAGCCACATGCAGACGCATTTAGTTTTGTTAACAATACGTAGACTACATAACGTAAAATAATAGAGGTGTATTCTTCGATTTTGAATAGCGTGTTTTCCCATTCATATTTTTTTGATGATGGGTTATGTGGTATGAAATGTTACGATTTAAATGTTCCACGAAAATTTACGAATCAGATGATAACAATGATTGCCATCAAATACTGTCGTAAATTCGATAATTAAACCTAAAATCCTACTTGTCCATGTAGTCTTTATGTGATTTTTGAAATTTGTCAATGGTATCAACACGTATTCCAACCGTTCCCATAAGTTCGCAGCGCCGGCACAATGTGTATTTGCGGCAGTGTACTCTTCTATTTTGATCTCATATTTTTAGTCATCGTACGCATGGTTTGGTGTTTGGCAAAAGCTGAAATAATTGACTGCACGGCTGGGTCAACTAGATAGAGAAGTTACTTTATCTTGTTTTCTGTAATTGGCTAAATATATGACTAGAAATGCTAACTGCATTTCGTATAGATGATTAGTAATTCGGGTCAATGTTGATGTATGTACATGCCGACTGTTTGAGCAACGTCAGCATACGGGTCATGATTTCACACAATGCATTCTACTGCACAGACGTATGTCTGAATAATAGACTTTAGAAGCGAAGATCCATAAGGTTCGGTGCTTCGACCCCTTCTATTCTTGGTGAATATGAACGATATAATATAGGTTATTGGATGTATCTTGATACTGTTTGCCTATGATATTAAAATATGGGAACTTATCAGGACTTTTAATGACTGTATGGCATTACAACGGGAGCTGTGCTCCTTATTTCGTTGGTTACAGTAAAATGTGTTACCATTTAAACCGGCGAATGTAAAATGCTGCGGCTTTGAAAATCTCTGCACCACACGCTTGAGCTTGGCACGCAAGATCTCGTGTGGACCATCGCAGAAAAATATATCGGTATCTGGGTATGGTTTAACCTTAAGCTTGGACATCATTGCTGACAGAGTATAACCTGCTGTATCTTGAGTCTTCTAAGAAGGATATTCAGGATTTCCACGCCAAAACCATTTACCGGTTAATCAATACGTATATACGTCTTGTTAAGTAATATTCCACCAAAGCCTGGGCATCATGGCTGAGGAAGGATATCGAACTACTTGATAGGATTTATCATCGCGCGACAAAAATTTGCGTTTTAAAGACCGAAGGTTAAAAATAAATCTACTCGATTTTACCCAACAACGGATACGGAGTGACCTCCTGTTGGCATTCAAAATCTTGCATACGGAAAACCATCCCGTTAAACAAACGCTGAATCCCAAATGGATTTCTGGAAAACGAAAACATTCAAAGGTTTTAAGCATTCCTCATTCGTCGTACGTCTTTCTCGGTAAGAATTTCTTTTAATTGTATCATTTTACCTGAAGCAATCACGCTCGTAGACTGTTGCAATTTCCGCTTCTAAACTCGATGAGTATATGATGAACTATGCAATATGTGACTGTTCCGATTGATTTTTGGGAGATTTTATATTTTTCTCATGCTTTGTTTATTGTTAAACTTCCTGCTTTTTCTAGTATAAAACCTTCTGATGTCTAATTAGATATATATTGAACACATTAAAAACTAGTTCAGAACATTGCCCCAATATGCTACAACACCCTAAAATAAACATGACTAAGTCAATCAGTCGTCTACGTTCCAGAATCAAATGCCACCGACAATACAAATCACTGTATTGCAACAGTACTACACCAATACGATCGTCATTCTTGTTAACAAAAACCCTCAAGCGCATACGAAGGAGTCGGCTTACCAATTTCTTCTATTTGGTTTTTTTACATGATTCTTGAACTGCTCAGCAAACAAAAAAACCCGTATTTGCTCGTTACATTATTAACTTTTCCCATATTATTCTGTGGTTTTCTGTAATGATATATGTTTTTTCAACTTGAGCTTCAACTTGGCGACAAGGAGATGATTGTCGGAAACAACGTCAGTTTGACACATGCACCTCGAAGAGTGCCTCAAAACTTCTTCGTGGTTCACAATTGGTCGATCTGGCTTTCTTTGGACAGATCTGGTGACCCCCATGTCGCTCTGTGTATCTTTCTGTGGTGCAAATACTTCTCCTGATGACCAGATTGCTTGCGATGCATAGGTCAGCGAATCTCTCTCCGTTTTCATTCATCTCGCCCAGCACATACTGCCACATGTTTTTCTCATACCCTCATTTGACACCGCCAAAGATAAAAACTATCGGAAAAGTTTGCCAAGCAAAAGATGCTAATGAAGCACAGAGATGGAGAAGCGTTAACAGACGCAGATTGACAGAAAAAGTGCCGGATCGAACACTTTCAGGAGATACTCAACAGAGTAACTCCTACAAACACACCGGAAATATTGCCTGCCAAAAGCGATCTGCCAATCTGGACATGGGGACAGGTGGAGAGACACGCTCATATTCATGATACATGGAGAGAGCTGGTTGGCAGCTTCTGACCCAGACAGGACCAAAGGCGGATGTTGTTGTTGGCCACTTTCGGTCGATGTCAACCATGGATGTACAACACAATCGCATGAATTTTTATGTTCTACAACTTTTTGAATGACTAAACTGTCCGATTCAGGATGAACAATCTTTCCCGCAGCGCTCGCAACGATGGTCAGAACTCAGTTGTAGGGTAAAGAGAGGAGAAGTGTTCTGTCCATCTGCCGAGTTGTAGACCATTACAATTATATTGAGTTAAAAGAAAAGGGTTTTTTGTCTATTTGCCCTCATCTGTTGTATACTGTTCAAATACAGATGCTCAAAGTGATTCCTGACCATGCGCTCGATGCGCCTTTAAAATAACAATATATTGTGGTACTTACATGCCCTCACTTACACATCACAACCATATTATGACTGTCTGTCGTCATCAGGTGGAGAACTTACGATCATGTTCTGATAGCCTTGTAACACTGGTGAAGTGGTAAACAAGTTATACCTTTATCCCAATGTTAAATAGGATTCTTACAATGAACCACGATGTTCAAATATAGAAACAAAAACTGATTGCTGGTCAATAGCTGATATATATATATATATATATATATATATATATATAATATACTATCATATAATAATATAATAATATAGTATTAAGTTTAATTTTCTTACCGTTCCTTAGTGTATTGTTAACGTAATTACGCATCTGGAATTTTCACTTGGAGATTAGCACTTAATCTCATGGATATTGGTTTAATGGTGACCATTATTATGCGTTTGCATAATATTCGGCCAAGTAATTAACTCGCTGAATTACAAAGGCTTAAATTTTACTTGGGAACGATGAGTAGATACTAATTTTGCTTCAAATTTTTCGTAAATTCAAAACCAGTTTCGCGTGGTATTTGAATATATTTGAGACCGATCTAGAATCCATACTTTCTAAAAAGAACATATTTTGCATTCATTCGATTAAAGCAGATTTTTGATAACAATTAGCTTCCAAAAGAACTTTCGTCAGACCAAGTATTCCAGTGCAAACAAGGGTTAAGATTCAAATTACAATAACCTGACCAACCATAAGGTACACAGTTTACACAGAGGAAATCATTGCAAATTGATTTACCTCCCTACTATATTAATCCCATGATTAGTGTGTGTGCAGTGGAAATTCCAACCTCATGTGTTTATCTCATCTACTTGTGTGTGGGCTCAAGCAAGTGACCTGTTTGGTCGAGCTCATCTTAACCAACAGTGGCTTACATGTTCATGCCTTAATTGTATAGTTTGTGTGCAGCTACGAACTAATTTCGCCGATCGCCCAGCCTGCTAAATTAATCCGCGTACATATGCACGGTTATCCTGATCCGCTGTAGACCCGGGCGTCAGAATGTAATACATCTGACCTATCCATAAATTTTTGAAAGCAATTATCGCCATTTATGTTATTTCAGCCGTCTCAGCGCGAAGTCTTTCTATATGATTTTTTACACCCCACATTAACATTTCCAAGTTATCGAGATCCACGTTGTGACAGGTTCACCTAGATAACCATCTCAGATCCATGATTGATATTCACAAGAGATTTGCTGTTTTTACTTCTTTTTATCCTAGTATTGAGTTATTTACACGTTGCCAAATTAAACACCCGGGCAAACTTTACACTTATTTTTGTAATATTAATAAGTTGTGCAACCTAAAGTTTGCTAATTTTTGAGATGCTTGAATAAAGAGTGGATCGTTCTGACTCTCTTATGTCACTCTTCTATCTACGGTCAACGTAATTTAATGTTTTTTATGGTGTAAAAAGCATCAAGCTTAAAAATAACCATAGGATTTATGCACGAAATCACAAGCCTGATCTAGGTAAAGTGCTGCACAGTCAGAAAATGCATATGAATTAATATACTGTCAGCTTGCCCAGTCCTAGACCGATATGGGAAAGGAAAATAGAAATGACGATGAGACTCCAGCGTTTACTCGCATGCAGCTCACTACCGGTGACCAATCACTTTAGCAGGGCGTTAGCCGCACAGCACATTAGTACTGCACGACTGCACATCCGTTCGACTTAACCATAGGATGGTGAATAGTAAACTGTAGTAGTAAACTGTAGTAGTAAACTGTAGGTGTAGTAAAACAAGTTGATTAATTAGATCAAAAGTATATATGTAGTGGGGAAACGAATAATTCAATAAAAATTCATCTAATACAAGCTAGTGGAGTGAGCAACGGTAGAAGGTAAACTGTTTCAAGTAAAACAGACACGGACAGAAAAAAGATACCTTCTACAGTTGAGGCCGGAATGAGGTACCACCAGCGTATATTCATGGGTTTGGTTATTTCTCTGATCCATTCACGTTAATAGACCTTATAAGGGATTGCTTGGATTATGGAATATGTTTTGAGCCGGAAATGATCTCCTCTGTTTCACTGGTGCAGAAACTCAAACAGATTCAGTTGAGCTATCCTTTTTTATAAAGTTTGTTTCCGATACTGATAACTAGTTTTGTTGAGTGGTGAGAGATTTGTACATAAGGTCTACATCTTTCTAAAACCACGTAGAACCTGATTGCACAGCGTTTGTCATGACTGCGTTAATCAAGAATTTACTTCTTCCTTTCGACGTAGTTTAAGGGTAAGTGCAAAGCTTTTTAAGTTTTTGATGATGAGCATTTTACTCGTTTCAATTGGTGATTAACTAAACTTTTATGGTAACCATGATCAACAAGCTGACGAATAACTTTTGATGAGCTTGGGTTTAATGGGTAAGATTGCTGCAGAGATGCTCAACCTTGTTGAACAACACTTTCTGACGTAAAGTTTAATGAAATATTGTTATCTATTCTAAGTCAATAACTTCAGTTTCTCAACATAAGTTGGAGTAACCGGAATAAGCGATTCTAATAATGTCACCTTAAATAAGGATAGAAGATTAAAATCTATTTTCCCAAAATCTTTCTTGCATTCGGAGCAATTACCAAAATCAAAACTTCATCAAATTTCGTATTTTTGCTCAAATTGATAAAAAAATTACTTCTGTTCTGAGATTTAGCTCTTTTTCTTGCTAATTTTATTCACGCCTTTAGCAATTCATTAATAGGTTGGAAAGCGTTACATCAGAATTTAAATATATCGGTCAAATGCGTACGCCTTTAACTGCGTGTGACTAAAGTCGAGTCAACTGAAATTGAACCCCATAAATGTTTTGATAATCGAATGGGACATTTTTCATATATTTCACGATAAATGTGTCCATTCTTCATAAGAACTTATTCAAAATGCATTCAAGAATAGAGCAGCTTGATATACTAGAAATCATACTTCATTTTCATTGGCTAGTCTGAACGACAAATCAAATATGCTTGTCCCCGTATATATAAAGTATATTTGAAATTGAGAATTAAATTTTAACATTTTTGTATTCACGAAAATGGTAAGTAGGGTTTTCCCTGTAAATTTCGAACAGATGCTCAGAATTTTGTACCATGCATATACCTTGGTAATGATTAATCAAACTGTAGCAAGTAGAAAGGTTTTGTCTAAATGAATATAAAAATAAACAATTTTCAGGTTTTTGCCTTCCCCAACAATATCAATAAACCGTATCCACAAATATTCACGTTTCACAGCCTAATACAGTCACCACTACAGTTTAATGCACTAAAACTGTTCGACACCAAAACAATGAGATACGTTTGCGAGATGATTCAGATTGAAAGAAGGATATCTTGAACTCCCCAGATCCGCTTTCTTCTATCTAGATTCTTGTTCAAAATGCCTCAGTACAAACAAAGAACGAGTTGCAAACATATGAATAATTGATATTTTTGTCGAATCTACTTCCTCACTGACCACTCAGAATGTAGGAAAACGATTATTTCGAAAGATCAACTGTTAACCCAGTTTATCACCAAGAAACTAGTGTTATACGTGTGGGATTTTGCAGTGATCCACCAAACTGTTTTAAATCTTTTGCTTTGTGCCGATCAGCAACATGAGCACAAACTGTTCATGCGGTGCATGAGTGCAA